>JARRAA010018521.1:0-12109 GCA_030557295.1 Ecitodaemon sp. MM-2014 | reverse complement strand
GCGGCGGCGACGCGACGAGCGAAAGAGGCGCGCGAGGGGCGGGCGGCGAGCGCGCCGTCGCGCCCGCGCGCGCGCGCTGACGTAATACCGGAAGTGGACGGAGAAAAGCGGAGCGAGACGAACGAAAGCGACGACGCCGAGGCGCGCCGAGCGTGTGTTCAGTCGAGCCGTCGCCGGCGCTCCGGTCGCCTCGCCTCCTCCGCCTTCGGCCGCGCGCCCGCTCTCCTGCTCTCCAACACCGAGCGGCAGGACTCTGCCTGACGCGCACGCTCTTGCGAAACTCTTCCGGCTTCGTTCGCGCTCGACTCCGAATCCGGTCGCGCCGCGCAACGTCTCGCGAGCCGCGCGTCCGAGAGTGAAGCCTCGAGTGCAGTGCGCGGCTCGGAGCGCGACGAATTAAACAAAAACAATTCGGCGCCGGGTAAGTTTGCAACTAGCGTTGCCATGGCGACGCTATCAACGCGCGCGGCCTTTGGAAATTCGCGCGCGCCGCCGACGCAATCGATAGCGCGCGCATGCAGCCTAAACATTCGCCGGCGAATTTTTATTTTCGTCGGCGCGCGCGAGAACAAAGAGGCGCGCGGCCGGGCCGGCGCGCTCGCGGGTCGCGAGCGGCTCCCCAGAGCCGCGCGGCCGCGACTTCGCCGAGACGCGTCTCTCGCCGCTCGCTCGCTCGGCCCCTCGGCCCCGAAGTGTGACAGTAACGGCGCGAGCGCGTGCGTTTTCAACAAAACGCCCACGCGCCGAGCGCGAAACTTCGAAGTTTGCCGGCGCGTCCGGTCACCTACATTCGCCGCCGCCGCCGCGGGGGCGGCGCGGCACTTGTTGAACACGCATTCGCTCTCGCGAACTTTTCCCCGCTCGCGATAAGTTTCTGGGTGCGCGAGCGTCTATTAATAAAAAAGCGAGGCGAAGGCGACCTGCGTAAAATCAATTGTCATGAATGAACGTTCTCTCTGAGCGACGAACATCTGTCGTTATCTAACGAGCGCAATGAGTAAGTCACGCGCGCGCGCTCGCTCGCCGCCCACGCACACCTCACGTACGCTCTCTAACGCTAACGATAAACATGCGACGCGAGCGCGGCGGCGCATGCGCGCGCGCCGGTTGACACTTGACTTGACATTGGACGCTCGGCGCCCGATTAATTGGAGATGATGAATCACCGCGTTAATGCGCGCCGAGAAAAACTAACGTCGCCGGACCGCTGGCGTCGCCGCGTCGAAGCGAAGAAGTGCACGGCACGGAACGCGAACGTAAACAATCGATTGCGCCGCGCCTCCTCTGTCCTTGATGTTTTCCAGCGTGACATCACCGCGCGGAGCGACAACGGACGCGCGCGCCCGAGAGGTTTTCCGCTCTCGGGTTACGCACATTTTCGCGAACGGCGCACGTGGTGGCGCGATTACGGCGCGCGCGCGCACCTGTTGATTAGAAGCGAAGCAGCCCCCGAAGGAGGCGCCTCTTGGCGCAACGATTTCGCGTCGGCGTCGGGCGGAGGTATCGACGAGCGTTCGACGTTTCTCCAATAATAACTCCTGCCAATAATATCCATCGGGGCCCCCTTGGTAGCGCGCATATTTATAAATCCGCGGCACGCGCCGCGATGCATGCGAAACCCGCGGCTCGCGCGCGCCCGCTGCCAAAAACAACTCGCGCTCGCTGGAGAAAAGCTAATTTTAGGTTTTTTTTCTCATCGGCGCGTTTCCAATACGCGCGTGACAAAATCGCGGCGCGAAATTGCCCCGGCTATTTTCTCTCCGCCGCTCTGACCGTTCTTTCTTGTTGCAGGAGCGCGCGCGCGCGTGACGTCACTGGAGCTCGTCGCGCCGGCGGACAAAGAAGGAGGAGGAAATGTAGGTTAAAAGTTAAAAGTCGTGCGGCGACGCGTTCGGCGCTTGGATGCAATTAGAATCGCACGGAACATTACCCTGCGACGCCGCCGACGACGACGACGACGAGTGGATCTTCCTCGCGGCCGCTCGTTTTGTTCTAACGCGCGCGCTTTATCAATCTCTGTGAATCTCGGCGCGCCGCTCGACGAACGAATTCTTTGTTCCGAGTGCACTCAACTCGCGGCGCGCGCTCGGCGCTCGCTCTTTGTTCGCCGCGCGTCTGTTGCAGGAAAACCACCTGTTGGCAGCATCGCGCCGCTCCACCGGCGGGCCGATGCCGGCGAGCTTGAAATTTTGCCCTCCCTGTGTGTTTCGGGTCGCTCGGGTGAGCAAAGTTTCAGGTGTGTCGGCGTCGCGCCCCCATGCACCGCGCACGGCCGACGCGATGCGAGGGAGGCGCGCAGGTGCTGCGGCCCTCTTCCTTCCTTCCGCCGTCGCTCCGATCGCGCGGAACAGCTGGACGACGAGGGCACGCGAGTCCTTTTGGCCACGCTTGAACTTTGTTTTTGCCTGTGTTTGCCTCGTCGGCGCTCGGGCGCCCGCACGTGCCAGGTGAGCAAAGATTCAGGTGTGTCTGGGAGCTCTTTATCGCTTCTGACAGCTGCGTCGCCATCGCCGCCACCGCCACCACCACCATCGCCGAGACTCGACATTGTAACGAAACAATAAATTCTAGAATTAATGAAAACCAGTCCAAGTTATTTTCACCCAACCCCGTGTTTTCAGCGACAACGTCAATGCCAATACTTTAATTCGCTCACATATATTGAGATTGCTCGTCATAGTCAATGCTCATATCAACGATTTGTAGACATTATAATTAAACAACACAAGCGTGCGACCGAATAAATTTCCCCCGGAAAAAATGAACCTCTAGGAATCCAACCCCTTCGCCTTGCGCCTGATGCGCGCGTAGGGCCCCACGTCGGGGTCCATGATGAAGTCGTAGAGCACCGCCGACCACGAGTCGTGGTGCGGCAGGTTGTCGTAGAACTCGGCCGCGATGCGCTTCACCTCCGGCAGGCGGCTGCCGGGCACCGCGGGGAAGTCGTGGTGCTCGTTGTGGTAGCCCACGTTGAACGTGATGTAGTTCAGCGGGCCGTAGTAGCTGTACGTCTCGTAGCCGTGCTTGAACATGTAGTGCTCGGAGATGAAGTGCCCGGCGACGGGATGCAGCCCCATCGCCATCACGGAGCCGAAGCACAGATAGCACAGCACCTTGCCGCCCAGGTAGTACCACACCAGCCCGTCGAAGGCGAACTGTATCAGCGCGTTGAGGTACTCGAGCATCATCGGCGGCTTGGGGTAGACGATGAGCGGGCGAAAGGCGTAAAAGAACGGCTGCAGTATCACCCAGACGAACTTGCCGAACGTGTTGCAGAAGAGCTTCGCCTCCAGGTAGGTGGGTATGTCCGTGTCGCGCTTCTCGTCGCCCTGATACTGAAACCGCACGCGTCGTTACGCTCACCCGTTCGCGGGGCAACACTCAAGCATTTACCCTGTGGTGCTCCAGGTGATACTTTTTGAAACTGATCGACGCCGGCACGCCGACGGGCAGATTCGCGAAGAAGCCGAACCATCGATTCGCCATCGGGCGCGCATGGCCGAACGCCAAGTTGTGCGCGATTTCGTGAATCGCTGCGGCAAAACGCATGAATTATAATCGCGTTCCAGCGCCGCGCGTCAGGCAACCCGCGCGCCACCGAAGGCCAGCTGATGCGCTCGCACTCACCCAACATTAACGAATGATTAATTACTCCGCCGAAAAAATACGCGGCCAGCAGCAGCACTGGCCAGGACTGATCCTTGATGACAAACATCATCACCATCTGTATGGACACCATCAGCGTGACTACCCACTTGAAATTGGGATCGTAGCCAAAGAGTTTCTTGATTTGTGGATATTTTTCTGGAATTTTCCCAATTCGACAAAGCAATGCATGGATGTTTTCGACTATATTGCGTTACCTAATATGATTTTCCTGCGGGACGCGTGCGGTTCCTCCGTGTAGGACCACTCGAAGTCGGTTCTGGAGTTCCTCTGCCCCATCGCCGCACCGTGAATTTAGACGCCGCGCGAAACAGAAACTAAAATTCGGCGAAATTTCGCTGCGCTTCCTCGAAGCGGGGCAAGCGAACGCACGCGACGACGACGCCCAGCGGAGTCGTCATGTGTTTTCGTGGATGCCGGACGCGACGCGACGCGCGCTGAATCGCAATCACGCAGACGATAATCGAGCGCGCATTCTCCACGATTTTCAGCGATTAACGCGACGGATCGCACTCGTACCACATCACTCAATTTTGTAGGTTATGCGACGGTCGCGCGGCGTACGATTCAAACATCACACCGATCACACCCATCAATGTTTGACGATGGCAGCGCAACGCAAAACCCGGTAGAAGGCAAGCGAGATAACTAGAAACAACTAGTTGTTATTTAACAGCGTCTACGTACCGAACGATATCGATCGGAGATAGGAAAATTTTAAAACAAGACTCGTTCTCGTAACGCGATACGAAATAGCGTAAGATTTCGATGAATTTCAAGAATAGTAGCTTGTAAAACAATGACTAATCCAAGCGCAGTCACTAACGCGAAAAGTACTCGAGAACTTATATTTGTTTCCCGATAAAAACGCAAATAAATATTTACTCATCGCCAGACGCAATATTTTTAAACTCGTGGAAGTTTACAATAGGCAACTAACTTTGCAGCAGCAATGAAACAAATGAATATTATAAAAACTAACAAACAACGCGTTTAAAGCAAGAATAATGAGAAAATGTTGAAAATAAATTTAAAAAATATCATTTCATATTTAACAAGCGCGAAATTACTTGATTTGCAACAATTTTCCTCACTAGCGTGATATTTTACTTCCGACGCTTCCTAACAGAGGGCGCGGGCGAAACCCAAGCCAACTACTTTTCGATGCTACTCCACCAAATTTAGTTTTCCAATTAAACAACAAAACAAAAGCGCAACGGCTTTCTGAGAAGCCGCTAAACGGGTTAGAAATGAATGCGAGAAAATGCAAAGTCGTTTTTCAAATCGTGCGGAACGCGTCTAGTTGCTTTCAGGTGGCGCCGCGCGCGTGCGGCGCCCACCCCAAAATATTGATTCAACCCTCCGGCCAGCGCGGTGGCGTGTCGTGCGCGCGTGTGTGTGCGTGCTCGCCCGATCCTGCTGGCCGCGCGCGGACCCGCAACACACACGCAGAGCGCAAGAACTCTCCGAAATCGCTGCCGCATCGAAGGCCGCCGCAACGATTCGCCACCGCCGTCGACGACGACGACGACGTGCCCCCTCGACGGACGCAGCGCAGCGCGCAGGAGTAGCAGGCGTGCGCGAAAACGAGAGCAGTGTGTCGAAGCGGCCGCCAGCGATCGACCACCGCCAAACACCACCGAAACCAAGTGTGTTCCCGACCGAAATTGCCGCGCGGACCGAGCGCGGACGTCCTGCGGGCGCAGCAGGAATTCGTGAATTTATGTGCATCGTGATTTGCCGGCAATGTCTATCGGCAGGTGAGTATCTGCCGCTCGTTCGCCACAATCGGGGCTGGTTTTGAGCATTATACTGGGCGAAACCGATCGTCGCGATAAAAACCCGCCCGAGCGTGGTCCGCACTTCGCACACGTGCGCACTGCGCGTTGCCTATGTTTACCCGCCGAGGGCCGACGTTCATTTGTTTCTGCTTGTAGGTTCCTGTAATTGCGAGCGCAGCGTGAACGAAGCGAAGGGCAAGCTAGGATGTATTCGTACTGGATGAGCGGCCTGCAGGCGTCCGTCTCGTCGAAGCTGCGCTCGTCGTTTTGACATGTGAGCGAGCGATTGTCCTGAGAGAGAGCGGCTCGATCGAAGGACGATCCGCTAGCGCGCCTCATCGGCGACGACGACAGCAGCGCCCGGAGGCGCCCGCACAGCGACGACGCTTTGCCGCCGTCGCCGCCGTCGACGACGACGAACGCCCCAGCGACCGCCACCACGGCGGCAGCAGCGAGCGCCGGCGGGCGGCGCACCTCCGCCGCCGCCGTCATCATGCAGGCGAAGGACTCGTCCGGCGGGCAGGTCGGCGAGATGCATCAGTACGTCGGGCCCTATCGGCTAGAGAAGACGCTCGGCAAGGGACAGACGGGTGTGTAAACGGGTCATTAGACAATTGCGCACGTCTAATCGGGCGACATCGATTAAGGACGACTCGCTACGCGGTCGGGTCACGAACGTTCGTCGCAGGCAACCGGTCGCACGTCCCCCACCATCGTTTGCCTATCGCCGGCAAGCAGACGACTAATGCGTCCTCCGCCACTGTTTGCAGGTTTGGTCAAGCTGGGAGTGAACTGCGTCACCGGCAAGAAGGTGGCGATCAAGATCATCAACCGCGAGAAGCTGAGCGAGAGCGTGCTGATGAAGGTGGAGCGCGAGATCGCCATCATGAAGCTCATCGACCATCCGCACGTGCTCGGCCTGTCCGACGTCTACGAGAACAAGAAGTACCTGTACCTGGTGCTGGAGCACGTCTCCGGCGGCGAGCTCTTCGACTACCTCGTCAAGAAGGGCCGGCTGACGCCCAAGGAGGCGAGGCGCTTCTTCAGGCAGATCATTTCCGCGCTGGATTTTTGCCACAGCCATTCCATTTGGTAAGTGAAGGTCACGCGATCGTGCGCCATCTTGCTGACTTGCGTTCCATCCAGCCACAGAGATTTGAAGCCGGAGAATCTGCTCCTCGACGAGAAGAACAACATCAAAGTGGCCGACTTCGGCATGGCGTCGTTGCAACCGCAAGGATCCATGCTGGAGACGTCCTGCGGATCGCCGCATTACGCGTGCCCGGAAGTCATAAGAGTAATTTCGCCGACACCTCGATGTTTGTGCCCGCAATTTATTCGTTCGATGCGCAGGGAGAAAAGTACGACGGGAGGAGAGCGGACGTGTGGTCCTGCGGCGTCATCCTTTACGCGCTGCTGGTGGGCGCGCTGCCCTTCGACGACGACAACCTGCGCCAGCTGCTGGAGAAGGTGAAGCGCGGCGTCTTTCACATACCGCACTTCGTGCCGCCCGACTGCCAAAGCCTGCTGCGAGGCATGATCGAAGTGAATCCGGAGAAGCGACTGAGTGTAAGACCTAAGATCGACGGACGGGATCGCAGAAATTCTCAAGCGTTTGCGTTGCAGCTGTCGGAAATCAATAAGCATCCGTGGGTGACGGCCGGCGGCAAGGGCGAGCTGGAGCTGGAGCTGCCGATGATGGAGGTGGTGCAGACGCACGTCCTGCCGAGCATCGAGGCCGTCGACCCGGACGTCCTGCAGGCGATCTGCAGCCTCGGGTGTTTCAAGGAGCGCGAGAAGCTCATCCAGCACCTGCTCAGCCCCAGCCACAACACGGAGAAGGTGATCTACTTCCTGCTGCTGGACAGGAAGCGCAGGCGGCCCGCGCAGGAGGACGAGTCCGAGTCGATCGTGCGCCTGCGCGTCGACAGCGCCGACCCGCCGCGGAAGCGCATCGACACGTGCAGGGTGAACGGCTCGAGCAGCCTGCAGTTCGGGCAGATCAGCGAGGGCAGCCCGCTGACGCCGAGGAGGTCGCAATACAAGTAATCAGTGCAATCCACATCTCGCAGAGCGAGCCGGTACTAATTCGCGTTGCATTTTCCGCAGACGCCATCACGCCCGTCGCTCGCCCTCGACCGGCAGCACGCACAGCAGCCTGAGCATTCACTCGCCGACGCGCAGCAACTCGGGCGCGTCCAGTCCCGTCCACTTCAACAGCACCGCCACCCCTAACCGTACGCCGCCTCCCTCGCGCTCGCGCGCCCGCCACCACTCTAACAATAACGTTTGCGCAGGGCTCTCCTCGCCGGGCGGGCAGCGCTCGCAGTCGCACCATCGCGCGTCGGTGACGGTGACGCCGCCGACGACGGCGGCGCCCTCTCCGTCAGCGCCCACGCACCATCGCGCCAATAGCAGCGGCGGCGGCGGCGGCGCGTTCCTGCTCTCGTCGCCCGAACAGGACGCGGCGGCGGCCGCGGTCGCGGCGCTCGCGTCGCCGGTGATGACGCCGCCCGGCTCGCCGCACTCGAGCGCGGGCGCCGGCGCGACCAGCCACCACTGGCGGTCGCGCCTGACGACGATCAAGAACAGCTTCCTCGGCTCGCCGCGTTTCCATCGCCGGAAAATGCAGGCGTCCAGCGAGGAGATGCACCTCACGCCCGAGTCCTCGCCCGAGCTGACCAAGAAGTCCTGGTTCGGCTCGCTCATGACCACCGAGAAGGACGAGACGTTCACCATCCTGGTGAAGGGCAAGCCTCTGGCCACGGTCAAGGCCGATCTGATTCACGCGTTCCTCTCGGTGCGGCCGATTTGATTTAACGATGCCGGGCGTCAGCAGTAATTCCTGTTTCCATGCGCAGATAGCGGAATTGAGCCACAGCGTGTCGAGTCCGATGTCCTTCCGAGTCGAGTACAAGCGCGGCACGACGGGACCCGCCATGTTCCAACGACACGTGCGATTCCAGGTGGACATATCCACCATCACCAAACAATCCACCGACAACGCCAAAGAACATTTGTTTGCCATCACCTTCACGCTCTTATCAGGTGCGCGCCTCGTCCGGCGTTCATTCATTTCGTGTGCTAATCGTGTGCGTTTTAGGCAACATTCGACGCTTCCGACGAGTCTGCGAGCACATCCAAGCGCAGGTGTGCACGCGCCGACCGCCGCCGTCGCCGAGGGCTCAAAGAAAATTCGGCGCGGAGATCTCGGAGTCGTCGAGCTGCGGCTCGGACTCGAGCGAGCTGTATCTGAGCACCAGACAGGTGCGACTAGAAGTGACGTCGTCGCGCTCGTCGAGTACTAATTGTTAATGTTTCTGCAGCAGCTGAAGGTCCTGCAGCTGGAGAGCTCCGACCTGGAGTCGGAGTGCTCCGTGTTCGACGTGCGCACCGCCGTGCGGGAAGCGGGCCGGCGCGCCTCCACGAACAACAACACCGAGAGCATGGATCAGATGCCCGGCACGCCGAAGGCCGTGCGCAGCAGCAGCGAGAACACGGAGAACACGTGCGAGAAGGCGTGCATCACCACGATGTCGGGCAGCTCCATCGCTTGAGCGCGCGGCAGAAATCCACACCGTTTGACACCAGTAGCGTTAAGGAACGTGCAATATATCGGAATTGTCGGTAACTCAAAGCCAAAGATACCACCAAAGATGCTTATTATTATTATTATTATCATCATCACGATTAGTTACTAACGATTGGCGGCAGTTTGATCCTAGTTGATTCGCATTCGAACTCGTTTATCGATTACTGTACATACTAGCCGAATTGTTTCGCACCGACGAGACGACGACGACGACGCTTTCGCGCGAAACCTCTTCTACCCCTATGTATAAATAACGAGTATTGTATAACGCGTAACCTATTCGCTCTAGCTATAACACTTAATTGAGAATAAACAATGAGCTTTTGTGATTGGAGGCGGCCGTCGGGGCGGGCAGAGGACATGATCGTTGTGTGTGTATTGTTCGTGTATATTTCCTAAAGAAACCATGTTGTATCATATGCGGAGCGGGCTCGACGGACGAAGGGATAATCAATAATCGTAAATTAATTGCCGGCCATTTTGCGAACGCAAAGAGAAACTATTAAGCGCATACTAAACTAATCAACTAGCTGAACGACTCGTAACGCAAAGCACGCAAAGCCGGAAGATGGGACGCGCTGGCTAGTCGAGAAGCAGCACACTAAATTAATTACCTAGGCTAATGAAACGGACGCGGACGCGATTGTTTGTTTAGTTGCGCTCGGCTTGCGGTCTTAGACGAAATCAGGATAAATGTACAAAGATATTTTTTGTAAATAGCGCCCTACCGGAAAGGCGGACGCGCGTTTTTCGCAATGCCTCTCGAACTCTCTCTCTCTCCCCCTCCTCCCACCCTTTCGGCGTTTGTTTGTTATCGCACGTTTGGTACGCACCGTGATTAGCGTTCGATATTGATTGCATTGATATTTTATGCTTGCGCGTGATTCGTTGCGTTTGGCCGTTTGTCCTCACTCGTTTCCCCTTTCTCTCTCTCTCTTTCTCTCTCCACGTACACCTTTCTATTATTCGTTATCTATCGCGACTCGGACACGTTCGATTGTATTATTATCAAATTATTGTACGTACACATTAAGATATTGATATGTCATAAGTGCTTGTATATATAATATTGTGATAAATAATAATTAATTAATTTGAGATGGAAACGGCGACATGTCGAGCCGCCATTATGTTTCCCCGTCGCGCTTAAAGCGACTTAACTCGCCCTCACTCGCACCCCACTCCGTTCTCACACACCCTCGGCCTACGCCCTACTTGAAAGATGTGACGAAGGGCGCAGTATCTGTACGCGTAATATAATTGGTCAAACCAGCGTCACGCCCTTTAGCACCGCCATTACATATAAAACATACGGATAAGGAAGAAAACACGTTCATGCGCGTTAATTTCTCTTTATTTGTAGAACGTTTTGTCGCCCCCGTCGCAAATCTGGAAAGAAGACAATTTACACGAAGCGATGCAGGTTGCAGCTTCGTCGGCGTAGTGACGCTTCCCCGTCGCAACAGTGGCGCCTCTCGCGGCGATCGACGTCACTACGTTGCGCTAACCATTAATTTCCAGAAACTCAATCAATCACCAACGCATGCAATTAAATATTAGCAGGCGCCTAAAGCACGCACCAATGCGATTAATTCAAGACCGGGACGAGGTCGCTACGACGAAAATTAGCGAACTTATCGCGATTTTCGTGGAATGGTCGATAAATCAGTCGATGGACGCTCGGCCATCTTGGCTCGGCGTCACCGCGATCTCCCTCAATTACGCGCAACTTCACTCGCGGATTTCGGAGAAATCCTAGGCGCGCGGCTTAGAAAAACATGCAGGACTTACGTTTCGGAGGCTGTCCTGTCGACGGGAGATGATATTTCCTGGCCACAATCACTTTTCACGCCGATTTTCTCTTATTTCCTCAGGAGCCGGACGTTATACGTGCAGGATCTTCCAACTAACGACGCCAGAGTGACGAAGCGACCCGATCGTCGCCGATCGGCTTCGTTCGTGTCTTCCAGGAACCTAGGGACTTGTAGACAACGTTGGCTATCGCCTTGTTGGAACTAAATGTTAACACTAATAAAATTTCTTACCTCTTATGCACCGTTCTAACCATAAATAGCGTTGTAAACATTAAGATTTCAAGCGAATAATTTGACGACAATGAGTTTACACGAAGCAGAAAACGTTTCACGGATGTTTTGTCTTGATATGCGTTGTCATCGTGCGCGGCGCGCAAAGAAGTTGTGAAAACACAAAAAACTGATAACGAACTGCATCGTGCTCGCGGCAAGAACAAGTCGAGACTTATTTGTTTACGTTCGCTCGACTCGAAACTCACTAACACACACTTACTATTTCGTGTAGCGAATTTTTGCTCGACATGGTGTACGTGGCGACATCTTACGGACACTAAATACAACTACGAACATTAAGCAAGTCATAAGCAAATTTATTTATTAATTATTTTTAATGTGTAATCAACGTTTCTACGCATAAAAATTATTATGATAATTATGCCCTGTGTAAATTATTATTTTTAAGTGCCATATAAACCTGTTAAAACGTTTCGTTTAATGGAAATAAAATTTATTCGTAATTCTAGAGAGAATTGGTATATGCAGCGCCACCTGTTGGTTTTAAATAAAACAACACGTGGTATTTCGTGGTATATTGAGGTTGTATTAAAAATAAGTAGATCATAGAAAATAGTGGTGTGTTTTCGTCCGAAAATAGCATTACGTTGGAAGATTTCAGTAAGTCAAGTCTTTAAGGTGCAAATCTCGTCGCTTCTGTCCGCACAATCGACGATGCCATCGCAGAATTGCGAAGAAGTGTAACATCCGGTCGAATTCGAGCAGGATATGCTGCCGGCGGCACAAAACGTTTCCTGCGGGCAGTCTTTCTCGTCGGACAAGTCCCAGCAATCCGGTTTACCGTCGCAGCGCTTGTAATTCGCGTGGCAGGAAGTGTTTTGTGCACACTGGAAGTTCGCTTCAAGATCGCACTCTGAAAGCAATAAATTTTAACTAATTTAAGAAAAGCTTATACAATTACGTACCGCAGTTCTTTTCGTCGCTCAAATCGCCGCAATCGATTCGTCCGTCGCATTTGCTCT
>JARRAA010018495.1:0-11428 GCA_030557295.1 Ecitodaemon sp. MM-2014 | reverse complement strand
TTCCTACCATAAAACAATACAAAAAAACACCACGTGAAACACTTGAAAACGCCCGGAAACCAAGGATGCTCATGGAGATTGTAAATCCGCGCGTACCCTCCAGCTCCTCCACGCCGCCGCGATGATCTTCTGGCTGCGGCGCATCTTCCTGTAGCGATTGCGCTGCGCGAAGCCGCGCCAGGCCTTCTGCACGAGGAGCGCGAGGTCGTGGAGGCGCGCGCGACGGAAGTCCTCGAGCTCGAAGACGGTGCGCGGACTCCGCACGAAGAGCTTCGTCCGCCCGAAGGTGAACTCCGCGCTCGGAATGGGCATCGAGCGCAGCAGCACCGAGACGCCCTCGATCGGCGACGCCCGCCAGCGCGGCCACGTGCTGGCGCAGAGCATCTTGTATCGGCACAGGAATTGGGGATACGGCAGGCGGTAGCAGTAGCCGGAGCGCCAGAGCTGCACGGTCGGCAGCATGCACAAGTATCGCACCTGGAACAGTCCGCGCTTTAGGTCGCGCTCGCGGTTAGGGCGCGCGCGCGCGGCGTACCTGATGTTGCACCAGCGCCATCTCGAAGATCCGCGGCTGCTTGAGCTCGTTGGGCTTCAGGCAGCGTATGTAGTGCGGCTGGCGGGCCGCCAGAGACTTGAGCAGGGCGTTCAAGGACACTTGCAGCTGCGTGGCGACGGACGCGGGCCTCTTCACCGCGCACCGCTTCGGATTGCCCTCGGGGAAGAGCGCGTGCATCAGCGGATGGTCGCAGCGGTACATCGCGCGCGACAGCTCGCGCGGGAGCGACTCGTGGTTCTTCTCGACGAAGCCGCGCACGTCGTAGGTGACGGGGCCGGCGAAGTGTCGAATCCTGCCGCGGAACGAATGCAACGTTGAGTCTCTCGCGGCTTCACGCCGGCGGCGGATACTCACTGGAAGTTGAACGATGGCAGTGACGGATCGGCGGCCAAGCAGTGCGAGTGCCCGGCGCAGCATTGCTCGACGCGCGTCAGGTAGGTTTGGTCGCTGTGGACGTGCAGCTCGTCGAGCAGCGTGAGCACGCCGTGCTTCTCGTGCTCCAATAATTGACATATTCCACTGCAACCCAACACACAACATTACAAGATGGCGCCCGACGGACGCCATTCGATAAGAGAACGAAATGGCCGCCGGTCGCTCCACTCACGCATTATTAAAATACTCTATTTTAGTCCACTCCAAGCCTTCGCGCGCGAGCTCCTCCTGCTCCTCCTTCAGCGCGACGGCGGTTATCATCTGGTGCAGCTTCTCGTTGCAGTAGTTGATCATCAACTGCTCGAAGCCGTTCTTCTCGAAGCACTCGAAGCCGTAGAGGTCGAGCACGCCCAACAACTTACGTCTTCCCATGTGTCTCGGCTGCAAAGATACGAATTTCAGACGACGCTTTAAGGTTATCTGAGGTTAGACCTTAATGATTTCGTTAATTTTCGCGATCAACCAGGTGAACAATCGACTGTAGAGCATCTTGCACAGCGTGTCGCGTATCGTCGTCGCCTCGCAGGCGTTCAGCTCCGCCAGGATGCCGTCCTCGACGTGCCGACTCGTCAGCGCGCGCTGCAGCCATCGATGTTCGGCCCCCAGCAACTCGCATATCTCGTATAACTCTGGAAAACGGCGATCGTCAGCGAACGGAGAAACGCGGCGACGTTTCGACCTCACCGTAATCGTTATTGATGGAACACCCCTCGGTCCCGTCAATGTTATTGCAAGGCACAAACTCCAAATTACCTAACTTCAATGCAACAGCGATGATTCGAAAAATATTAACAACTTCCTCGACGGCGAAGCCGAGCGCGTCGAACGCGGACCGCGTGTAGACGAAGAGGTTCTTGTCGTCGTCCTCGGCCTGCGTCGGCTGGCGGTTGCCCATGTAGAGGATTCTATAGTGCTCTACGTTACGTTGTAACTTTAAACCTTCTGCGCGCGTGCGACGAAAGAACTCGTTTATTCGTTTGTTTGCGGCAAGACGTGCGAAAAAGCGTACTTACTTAACAAATGAATATCCGCCCCCGACAAGAGCTGATAAAATATATGAAAGTTTCGATCGCCGCATGATAAACTTGTGATTCTTGTCTGAAAACGTTAAGAAATTAGGTCTGAATACGTCTGACAAGTTTATTTTTCAGGGGCGATTTGTGTTACCTTATCCAACAAATCTGTTTGCGTGAAAACAAGGTTGATATGTTAATGTTTAATGTGTGAATACTTGTTATAACCTAAAAGTTAATATGTGGATGTTCTAGAACATTCTGGAATGCTCCCCTCTACTAAAAATTGTGACGTCACATCAACGTTTACGCAAAAATTGTAAGTTTTTGGTTATTTCTAAGTACTTACAATGCATCAAGTGTCCTCCGATGGGATCTCCCTTGTAATCGAACTCAATGTCCAAGAATTTGCCCTAAAAGGACGAAGATCTTTGAATTGGGGGGAAAACCACAATTGATATAACCTACAAATCTGGACGCGTTGTCGTTCCGCTTCGTCCGCGCGTTGCCGAACGTCTCGAGCAGCGTGTTGGCCTGCACCAGCCGGTCCTTGAGCGCCTTCACCTCCGGCGCGCAGCCGCTGACGAGCACGAGGAACTGCAGGACGACGCGCGCCGCCTCCGTCTTGCCCGCGCCGCTCTCGCCGGTGACGATGATGCATTGGTCCTCGTTGCGATCGTTCAGCCAGCGATACGAGGACGCGGCGAGTGCGTATCTGCAACGACAACAACAACGATGTGGGGCTGCGTGGCGGCGGCCGGGGGGGCGATGCGCTCACATGTGCGGCGGCAATTGGAACGGCCCCTTCTTGATGTAGGCCTCGGCCAGGTCGGCGGAGTAGAGCGCCAACTTCTTGTACGGATTCACGGAGACGAGCACGTTGCCGATGTACGTGTAGATGTGGTCGCGCTTGAAGCGCTGCTGCAGGTTGGCGACGAAGGCGTCCTCGCCGAGCGGCTCCAGCAGCACGGAATCCCAGGCGCCCACCTCCTGCTCAAGCATCGCGCCGCGCCGCGCCGAGGTGCCGCCGCTGCGGCATCTAGTCGACGAGCCGCGAGTGGTGTGCAGCGCGCCGAACGCTATCGCGCGCCCCGCGAAGCCGCTGCCGCCGTCGGCGAGATCCGCGCGCACATCGCACCCCTCGGACGCTCGGGCACCGATTGATTCGCGACGGCCGCTGGCTATGGCGAGCGAGCCATCCAGACGTCCCCGACTTCTCGTTGACGCCGCGCCGACGAGCGCGAGAGGAGGGATGAGGGAAACCTGAGGGATGAAAAGCGGAAAATTCGCTCGCTGCGCGCTTCCTGGAGGGGAACGCTTTAGTTCCGCGCTCCGCCGCGGCGGTGATTGCGAGCGCTGCGGTCGCTATACCGAGTGCACTCGCAATGTCCCACGTTAAAAATTAATCATTTTCATGCTTTACTGCTAGAACAAACCACCGAAGACGAATTCCTTTAACAAAATTACATCCAATATCAACGTGCCCTCGGCGAGATGTTGCTTGAAACTCTTTCGTAACCTAAAATCCAACCTAAATACAACTCTGTTCGACCACATGCGCCAAACGCACAGTAAACATTTATTATTAATTGAATGACGAATGAAACATGTTCAACTTTAATTAGATGTGTCTGTTTATTGCAAAACACCTCGTAAAAAATAATGTTATTGAGATGTTCGCGAGTCTAGCTGAATTATTTACTCGCCGCAAAGCTCAGAAGGCAAATGGTTCACTAGTTTCACGTTCACTCCGTTTCTAGCCATTCCGAGCTTATTTATGATTCACACACATACCACGCGATGTTCTCCCTGCAAGATTAACGCAACACTCTTGGAAATCCACCAAAGTTTCATGTTTAATCATGTTTTATGTGTTTGAACTTGTTTCACTTCGCACGATTTGGGTTCGTAACTATAGGCAACCAATTCAGCATGAAGTCAGATGGTTAAGTCGCGATTTCTGTTATTAACAAACTTGTATCAATAAATCTATCTGTAACAATAATTAATTATAGTTTGACTGCAAATATATTTTCTACAATAATGAAAGAAGCGGCCGTCAGTCTTTTAAGTCGTGCCGTGGAGCTAGATCAAGCGAAACGATTCACTGAAGCTCTGCTTTTATACCAGGAAGGCATCCAGATGCTTTTAGATTTAAGAAAATGTGGGTCACAATCTAATTAGGCCATTATTGTTATTAAGAATAAACATTTTGTTCCGTATTTAACTTTGCTTTGTTACTATTTTAGCGGAAACAAAAGAAAAACAAGGATATTACCTCAAAAAGATTGAAGAATACATGTGCCGAGCAGAAGCAATCAAGAAAACAGTTGAAGAACTCAAACAACAGGGCAAATATCACGAACAAATGTGCATAAAAAGCGACACTGCCGGACATTCATACACAAAACTGTTTAGTCGGTTTCTAGATGCAGATGTCCAACAGGTCACAATTGAAGATCCATACATTCGAGCATATCACCAAGTGCAAAACTTAGTCAAGTTTTCTGAAATGTTAGTTAAGCATTGCAAACATTTGAAAAAAATAAGACTTGTTACTACCCAACATGAAAGTGAGGGGGAACAGCACGCTCATTTGAATGGTTTGAAGAAGGATTTGAAGGATCATTTCAATGTGGAGCTGTTAATCGAGTTTTCTCCAACATTACATGACAGACAAATACTGTAAGTGTTGGACTGTAAGGTATGGACTGTGCTTTTATGCTATATGAATATGTTTCAGATTAAGCAATGGTTGGATTATCAAAATAGGCAGAGGTCTCGATTACTTCAAAGCACCAAGGAGTAAAAACTGCATTGGGACATATGATATGGATTTGAGGGCTTGCCATGAGACAACTGTGGACGTCTTTCATTCAAATAGCATTGTACAAAAGTAGTTTACAAGATATTTTAGTTAATTTAACGAGGATGAAGTAAAGTTTTAATATTTTATGTTGATTGGCTTTTGTTTTATGATGTAACCAAATATAGTCATTATTCAGTCTTGGTTTATATTTTGTTTAAATTCTAATTTATAGAAAGCATAAACGCGCTAAATCGTTAATGACTATATATATTTTTGTTATGTTATTAATTCTTTATACAATTCTTGTCCGAAATTTACATATAAACACGTTAAATTACAAATTAGTGGCACATTTTGATAATCTATCGCAAATTCACACTAGAATCGGTCGCATTTGAATAAATTAGTAACAAAATAAAGTATTTATACCATAAAATAAATAAAAGGTAACGAAACTATATAAAACACAACATAAAACACAAATAAATACAAGCGTATGCAACCAAAAGTGCCGCTGTGTTCACAGCAGTTGCATGCACTAACACGTCACGCCCTCCGACTGACGTCCACGTCTATATAACCTCAAATTGATTAGTTGCGTTCAAAGAAACCTTCAAATATCTTTGCAGCGAACAAAGATATTTAAGTTTTCGTCAAATCTACGACATGGAAGGGTAAGAAACTAGACTAGACTCTCGCTCTGCGCCGCGTAGGCCTTGAAAGAATCTAAAAGTTTAGGTTCGATAAGCTCCTGAGCGTCCTCCTCGTTCATCACCTCGGCGCCGCAAATCTCCGTGATTTTCCTCAACGTGGCCTGCAACAAACAAACGGTCCCAATCAGTCCCCAATGCGCCTTCTATCAACGCGCGACGGTTACTCACGAGTGCGGCCACCAAAATCGCGTTGTTATCATATCTCTCCGGCTTCTCTTTGCACAGCTGCACCAGCTTGCCGACCCCGCCGGCCTCGACGACCTGCTCGGCGGCGTCCCTCTCGGTGCACAGACGCGACAGCCCGATGACGGCCCGCTGCCGCAGGCGCACCATGACGTTCTCGTCGGCGAACCGCGTCTGCAGGAAGCAAATCAGCGCGACGGGCGCGCAGATGTCGCACAGGGCCTTTCGGGCCTCCGGCACGGCGGCCATCGTGGCGATCAGCGTCGCCACTTGTTCGAGAATGTACGCGGACGCGTTGCCGTGCCGCTTGACGATGTCCAGCAGCAGGCCGACCGTCCCGTGGTGGAGCAGAGATTTGATCGCCCTGGGATCCATCGCGACCAAATTCGCGACGGCGGCGGTGACGAGCAGGATGTTCTGGCAGCAGTTCGTCTCCTCCAAGTATCGCGTCAGGTATTTGACGATCCGCCTGCTGTACTGATGCAATCCTTGGATGTGATGGTTGTCCTCGATCCAGGGCGCGGTTATCTGCGCGAGGAGAGCGATCCCCTCGACGCGCTCCGGCTCCGGGCGCGAGTTGTCGCAGATGATGTCCGAAATCGTGCACAGGCCGCTCACGCTCTCGAGCTTCCTGATGCTGCTGGCGTTAATGCACAGCGTCGTCAGCGCGCGGAGTCCCAGGCCTCGCACCGAGGAGCCCTCGCACTTCTCGATGATCGCCGTGATCGTCTGGATGGCTCCGTGGTGGATGAAGAGCGGGACGAGCTCGTCGTTTCGCAGCGTCAGGCTTGTCAACGCCGTCAGTCGCGAGCGCACGTCCATTTCCGACTTCGGATCGGACATCGCCTCGACGAACAGCTCGACGTGCTTGTTCAGCGCGGACTTGTGCAACTCGTGATACAGCTTGTGCAGTTTAGACAAGTTCACTGTGTTGCCCAATCCAGAGGTGGATTCCATCAGTTGTTTGATGCCCACCTGATGAGTCGCGTTGTTCTGCAGGAGTTCCAGATAGTCGTGAATCAAAGGCAAGAGGCGGGACGCTGCGTCATTTCGGGATGATTTATTGCTAGGAATCGAGAAAAAGTGAGTTATGAGTTTTGTTTACAGGGCAAGAACGGTAAGTACCTCGTAAAACATTGCAAAACACTTACTTTTTATAGTAGTCAAACATTTCCGCGATTTCCCCATTCAATTGTAGAATGTTTCTTAAGATCGACGAAGTTTTCAAGGCCAAATTACCCACTTGGTTGTTTAACTCTGCGGCAATGGACTTGCACTGAAGAGTCGTCATGCATTCGGGCTCAAAGTTGTGTTTCTGTTGGCGTATCCAACAATCCAGGGCGGATTTTTCTTCGATCGTTTCTAAATTTAGTTTTTGGTGCCTAAAAACAAACAAAATCTCATTGGTTTACTTCGATTTCAATATGTTTAACATAGGCAACCAGTTATTCAATATGTGATTGTCAATTGCTTTCAGAAAAATAACTTAAAACCACGAAAAACTCATTAGTCATATGATTTTGACTAAAATAATTGCTAAAATTAATGGTGGTAGTTATTTTCAGCAACATTCTAATGTTTTAAATAATTTTTTAACGATGAAATTGATAAAATGTATTTGCTATATGCAACACATTTCACTCGTCATTCAATTGTTTAACAACAAAGTCAGTTTTTACCTGCTGCGAGCCTCGTTTTGGTACTTCTGCAGCAAATTCTGCGCGTGAATCCTTCCCAATCGCTGTGCGGGACCCTTCTGGAAGACTTTCGGCGTCGAGGTATGTTTGGGACTCTTCAATTTGAAGTAGCTCTCCATTTCGGTTTCGCTGTCGTCCAGATCTAGCGCTTTCGCATCTCGTTGAACGTCCTCCGGTGTTTCAGGCACCTGCGCGTCGATTTGCTCCGCGAAAGAGGTGACGCCTTGCTCCTGCTGGTAGACGAACGCCGGCGCGGACAAATTCGGCGGATAGTTGTCGATTTTCCGGCTGACGAACGGCAAAGTTCGATTGCAACTGACTTCCTCCTCGTAGCCGGTGTGCACGAACTCTTCGCTCTCGTCGAACGCGACTGCGTTCACATTCTCGGCATGCACTTGCCGCGCATACTGATCGCCCTGCGCGCTCCCGTCGAGCGCGTCCACGTTGTTGTTGTTATCATTGGTATTCAGCGTGCCGCTGAACAAATTCCTGCTCACTTTGTTGCTCCCGTCCGGCAGCTTTACGTAACGCCGATTGTTCGGCTCGGTTCTGATCGCGCGCAGCTCGTCGCGTCTGGCCGGCGTGCTCGGCATGTAATACACCTTGCCGGGGGTGATCAGTCCTCGGAGGAGGACGCTCTTCGACGGGGTCGTCTTCTCGACGATCGCCGACGTCAGATTCGTCCTGTGGACCTTGTCGCTCTTCGCGAGCGCGCGCGGGATTCGCTTCTCGGGCGTCCGCGGCTGCTCGAGAAGCTGGCGGATGTTCGGCGAGGTTTCGGTGTCCGAGAAGCCGGAATCTTGACTGCCGGGACTCTCGTTGAACGCGCGGAAGCTCAGCGCCTCCTCGGCCCACCAGACCTTGCTAGGCGATCGATGGAAGTCGCCCATCGCGACTCGAGCACTGCAACTATTAATAAAAACAGAGTTAGACACTTCGGAAACCTTTGAGCGAGATTGAGCACTAGTTGTAAATCAGGAGCACTTGACTTGCATCAACTCTAATCATGAAAGCCAATTGTGAGTCAGAGTTGACTGCGCTTAAGTTGATTTAAGGCGCTTAATAACTCGTTTTATTTTCAGGCAGAATCGAAGCGAGCGGCCAAGAGGCCGATTGTTGTTGGACAACGAGTTGCTAATTGAAACGCGTTTGGTAACGTTTTGACATCAGCACAACGGCGCGGAAGTGCAAATTGTCGCCCCTCTCCCCCGACGCGACGTGGACTTTGTCGGCTCGAAGTACGCGAATTGTAAATTATAAAGTGACAACAAACAAGTTTTCAATTAAGGTCAATCGCGAGTAAAAAGCGCAATTGACAGCGTAATTAGACGCACACATCGACGGCCCGCGGCGCCGAAAATAATGTGTTTTGTACAGGAAACTAGCTTTAAATTGCGCGTTGGCCATTGTAGTTAGTTATGCAACCCGGTTTACATTAGTTTTGAAGTCTAGTGTGATGTTTCTCTCATGCTGATCATGTTTCTAGTCAATGGGAACGTTTTTTTTTTACGTTTTTGATTATTAATTTATAGTTGCGAGTTTTAAAAGGTACGTTTTCTTCGTATTGCACTTAAACGCCATTTTAAGTGAAAAGACATATGCAACCAACTTCACATTAGAAGTTTAGAGTGTTTGGAGTAGCGTTCAATCAGCCTATGCTACCAATTCATCATCTTTGTATTATTTCCGCCATTTTAAACACCTTAAAACCTTACAACTCTCCCAATTTACTTCTAAAAATTAAATCACACGTTATTCTTCGTAGAAAGCCAGATATTACGGAATTCTGACCAGTTGGTCAGCCAAACCTCTCGAAAATCGTTAGACTTTCATCGCATTTTATTGGAGCAAATCGTAAAATTTAATTTACTAGTTTATTACGACACTTGTGTAACAACGAGAAGCTCTTCAACGCCCTTGACCTTTATCCTAATCCCAAATTGTAAAAATTATAATTTTACCTGAAGTCGGTAGTGAATTGACCGAGCACCAGGTCACCTGGGCGAAGGTCTTAGACGGTCAACTTTGCACAGCTGGGCAAGTACAGTAATTCGGAATTGACGAGACGAGACGGCGCTAAACTAGCTTCGTTTACAACTTCCATTGAAGAGATTGTAAAGCAGATCAAACAGATGCTAAATCGCGAAGTGTGCATCTGGCGATTTTGGTCATCCGCGCATGCTCGCGGCTCTAAAATTGTCGCTGCGTTAATAAAGTTTAGTGCCCCGGTGCGTAATTTTGAGTGGCTTCATTATGCGCACTCTTGAAAATCGTATAAACCTCTCGAAAATCTTGTAAAACTCTTCGAAACGTCAAGATCTTCAAGAATATCGCGAAAGTCCTCGAATTGTGAAAATCTTGAGTGCCAGCGAAATTATTTCCAGACTTGAACTGATTTCTCGAATAAACATTCAAATGGATCATTGTGCCAACGAAAAGGACGTTTTAGATTAAGTTATCTACAATATACAATATCGGCTAAACTTGGCTGAAGTTAGTTGTGTGTATTGGGTTGCATGCGCAGCTGTTACAACAAACAAGATTACAATACAAGGAGGATAAGCGTCTTATCGTAGGATCTTTATCGATTTGATTATCTGGGCGACGACAGTTCACGACCTATTTTACGGAGATTTTCTACAAATATTACGTTCTTCCCTATCTACGAAGTTAACACGTTAAATGCCAACAACTTCTTAACATAGGCAACTTATTAAACATTAATACACGTCATATTCGAACAATTTTCGCCAAAAATTATGTGAACGTATCACTTGAAACTCACAATCAGTATCCCGAAGTTTTTCCACCGTTTTTTGGAGATTTTCTACGAATTTTTTTCCATTGCTGCTAATATAAGTTAACACGCTTAATACCAATAATTCCTTAATTTAGGCAACTTATTATGCACTTAATACACACGCTATTCGGAAAGTCTCACAGAACTGTGTGAACTTCTCATTAAAGACGCACTCACGAAACTATTTCGCCGTAGGAAATTCTTATAACTTCATGCGTTTTCGAGCCCCCAACCCCTTAAGCGTTGAGCCCCAATCGCGTTTGAACATTGTCGTGATTCGCACCCCTTCGTAATGGCGTGCACCCTTGACAATCAGTGTTTCGGCCGTCCGACCGTTAAAACTTTCGCACCCTTCGGTGCGCCGCCGGTAGGACAAAGCACGAGCAAACCAAATAAGCTGTGGAAGTGGATAACAATCGAGATACGGTTCCCAGGAAGTTTTATTTCGAAGATAAAGGCGTCCTGCTTACTCGCAAGGGCACGGGGCACGGCGCGGATGTTGCGATCTCGTTCACGGGCGTTTGAGACGCTCGAAGGGATTCGGAAGTTGAAGGTCACGGTCAGAGGAAGTGGCGGAAGCAATTTTCTCGTGAGAAATCGTGTGTGAAAACGTGTGAAAACATTTTCCACTCTAGTAACATCAATAATTCGCCATTCTTGGTGTGATTGACGTGCGCATGTTGTGCTTTACATTATTGCAACAATATTATTTATACTTTTGCACTCAACCGCTAGAAGCCGACGAGTCATTAGCGTCATTACTCATAGCTCGTAATTGGAACGCCGCGCACGTCGAGATAAGAGCGAAAAACAAATATTGCGCGCGTTTGCAGGCACTCACGGTGACTAGACACCGATAGAATAAGATATTTCGTTAAACAAATATCAATTTACAGAGGCATCAAGATATTAGACTTATCGACGGAAATTAAATACGATTCAACATAAAAATCCACACCGAACGTTTAAAAATTACGTAAACTGACGCGCACCTACTCAAACTGATTCGTTTCGTTAGGTTATGTTAGGTTAAGTCAAGTTCGACTGCTCTCAAATGCAATTTCATTCGGTTTCAATAAATTGCTACGAGACTTTCACGCGTCGTGCCCAATTCGACAATTGAATCATTTGCTCTACGCGCAGATCGAGAAAAACTGAGAGTGAACTAATTGCCAGCTGGCAAAGCGACGAAAGAAAGTTACGACTAATAATAATCCATCGA
>JARRAA010018484.1:0-36095 GCA_030557295.1 Ecitodaemon sp. MM-2014 | reverse complement strand
TGTGCAATCAAATTAGTCGGATATCAATTACCAAGGATGGAAAATGTGGCGTTCTGTGTTCGATTGGCAGGATAATCAATCAATCAAGCGGAATGGAGGCAGAGTTTTTTAAATCGATTATCAACAAATGTAACTTTTATATTGATGCCTGCAATGGTAATGCTCACAATTTAGATGATAATAATAAAAGGTTGTTTATGTAATCAACGAAATTTTGATTTTATGTCATATTGTTAGTCTACAAAAATTAACATCATAATTGAAAACCGTTCAAATATGCTTGATGTGCTAAGCACTCGTTTAGATTTAAATTACAGATAATTTTTAACCGTAACAGAGAACGCTCTGGTACTAACGAGGTGGTAAATATCATTGACCTGCAATGTGTCAATTGTTGAGTCAAAGATCACATTTCGTGACATTCAAGTTGTGCTCCAACGCGCGTGAGGTTCGCGTAATTCGTACGTTGCAATACAGGATGAATTTAAGGCATCCGTTTTTATATTTTTACTTCGGTTATCCGCTTTGGGTGCTGCCGATGTTATCGCGAATTGATCCGGGCGAAGGACTGCTCGACACAAGTCGCGCGCTGCAGGCGCGTCAGAAAAGGGCGCTCTTGATTTATCAGCCCGGCCTGAATTGGGTGCAAGTGCGTATCGCCGCCATCTCTGGCTTATTTTATTCCTATCTTCCTTCCACGGCTCTCGCCCGAGTTTCATATATTTCGGAGCAAATCAGATCTGAAATAAACGAATCACGCAAGGCGCGGATGGCGCAGAATCAAACAGAATCGAAAGATGCTGATGTTAATAAGAGTTAAGATATGAAGAACCGAACGAACGGTTTTCTCACTTTGTCCGTTTTTTCTTTTTTGCGCTGGATATAAAGATTGTGATGGGCATCGGTTTGCCGATTGAGATCCAAGATAACAGTATCACAATGGGCGCCGTCGTGAAGAGCTATTATGAACTCCCGAACAATGTCAGTCACTATACCAACCCTAGCATTGATATTGAAAGGAGGCGAAAGCGTCGCGCCGCAACGCCCTCGCGATGGCAGATTTACAGCACAATACAGAACTTTATCAGGAGGTGGGTTAAACTTTGACGCGCGCGTATTATATTTTAAAATGATATTTACTTAATATTTCCAGCTGGGGATTTTCGGACGGAAAATCGTGCCTTTTGAATTCCATTTGCGAATCGGCGCGACATTCGTTCGACGCGAACGGCGGGATCCTCGCCGAGGTGCTCCACCTGCTTTTGACGTAAGTAAACGGACCGAAATCCGGCTTCCGGAGGGTTACGGCGCCACATCAAAAATGTATCAGCCACATCGCTCGGCGTTCAATCATCCGCCGTGCCTTTCCCGTACTCCCGAAAAATTGAGCTTGGTTGTCGAACACGGCTGCAGGCGCTAGCGTCAAACTTGAAATTTTAACACGTGTCTATTTTCAGACCGTCCAGCACATTCGAGGCAGTCCAGAATGCCTTCGACCGAGATTTCCTCGTCGCCGAAATGGCTGGAAGGAGCACGGACGATGAAAATTGTCAACAGTTGTATCCGTGCGAGAGCAATTTGGTTCAAAAATTTAGCGTCCTTCTCTCGTAACATCAACAAAGAATCGCATGATTTATTGCTACTAAAGTATAATTTATAATATGAATGTATTGTCTTAAATAATATTTGTGAGAGAAAAAATAATAAATGTGCCTAAAACTTATTTTTGCCATTTTTAAACAGTGAATAAATCAACATAACTTCGGTGGCAATCGGGATAATATTTGGCACATTGTCCTGGCGTCCTGGCACCGAGCATTTGCGCTGCATAGTAATCGTTGTCGGCATGCTTCAAGGCGACTTCGCGCGTCGTCGACGGTCGGAAGAGCACGTGCAGGATCTCCTCCATTATGCCGCGTGATTTATCGATGGGCACCTCGGCTAATTCGCATATTGTCCGCAGAAGACACTCCTTGCCGCCGAGGCCATAAACCTGCGCATACTGCTCGAGGATTTTATAAACATCCCAGCGACTTGTGCTTGCCTCATTTTCATAATCAAGGCCATAACTTAAAGCGCGCTTCTTCCTCGCATAGAATATGCTCGGATTCGTATAATCACTCGCGTTACGCGGCAAAGTGTAAAACGCTTTTATTACAATTCCAATAATGACACTCTCGTCCTGCAGATCCACAGGAAAACCAGCGCCCATAATCGCCTGCAAATAAACATTAGAAAAACTGCAAACTAAATTACCAGGATTGGGAAGACGGCTTCAAATAAAAAAATTACCCACTTGAACTATAGATATGGAAGGGTAGACAAGACTTCGAGCAGTCCTGACTCTATTATCCGCGCTCGGGAATTCACAAAGGACGTCGACGCGCACCACCAGCGCTGTAACAAGCACCAAAGCGAGCCTAGTCATCTTTAATCACGTCCCCGATGTGGCGGCGGAGGCGGCAAGCACGTCAAACGTAGAACAAAACGAAGCCAACTCGCGCCAGATGCCAAATTCTACGCTTCGTCGGTGAAGCGCAGCGCAGCGACTAATCGACGACTAGCCAACAGGACTCATCAAGTTTATCCTACTGGGATACATGGTATACATTTTAATTAGCACTGGACGCACAGGGCGTTAATTAAACTAATCATAACCTAATGTTTTAGGATGGCATTGTGCACGGAGTAATTAGAACCGAAGGTAATAATTAGAGGTGGCGTTGTTTCAGCGGAACTTTTATTTTCGAGTTCAAATAAAGTTCAGGATAGATGATTCACAGCTAGAGTATAATTCCGTGCAGTTGTGGTCTTTGTTCGCGGCGTGGTCGTAGACGTCCTCGTTTTGGTCATGTTCGGTGGCCCTTACTCTGCGATTAAATTTAATTTAGTTTGTAAATATTGAAAGATTAAATAACACATACCTAAAAACTGCTTTGAATATTTCCTCCATAAAACTTCCCTTTTCTTCACCTTTTTGGTGAATTTCGCAAATCGCTCTCAGTAAACACGCTTTGCCATCCCGCCTCTGCCTATAAAAGTAATTTGATACCCCCGTTAAATGTATATGAAGTAGAGTATTGAATACTTTAATATTTTAGCGTCGCACTCACGTGGAGAGAAACTTTTCAATTTTGCCATAAAGATCGCGGCGCGTACGTCGATGCACTTGATGATAAATCGACGGCCGCAATCTTGACGTTGACGTATAGAATGTCTCGTCATCCCGGGCATTATGAACGGGGGTAACCCGATCGTTCCTCGCGAGCTGTATCGACTGAATCGGCAGTTTGGGCTGAACGAAGCGATAATACACCGGCGCGGGCGGCTTCCATCCCTCAGCGTTGAACTGTTGCTGATGGGGAATCTGCTGGCGGCGGCGGTCCTGATAGTTTCGGTATCGATACCTGTTGTAAGCGGGAGAGTAGTTTATGGTTGGAAAGCGCGCCGGAGGTGCCGAGATCGGATTTTGATAACCTCCGTATCTTATCGGCGCCGATGCAAACCGATCCGATGTCTCCATGAGCTTCGCCGGCGATTGTTTCTCGCTTGAAATTGGATCTTTGATTGTGTACTTCCCCGGTGGGTCTTTGCGATGGAGCAATTCCGCCGGCTTGCGGTAGGGTTGAAAGGGATCGTGGGGCAGCTCCCATGCCAAGGCTGCCGTGCCGCCGATAGTAAAAATTGTTTTCTCTCCAATGACAGGCATAGTCAAGCAATAAACTATAAAAAGGTTTGCGTTTGTGTAAAGTCCAGCAATGGTTTGGATTTGGGCTTGTGTTGACTAAAACGTCTTTGGTACGAACCTAATTGGAGGGAGCTGCCTTCGGGAAATATCAAATACCGCTTGCGTCGCGACAGAATTTTCTCCGACGTCCGGGTCAATTCCTGCGTCGAATTTTTACGGATGAACTCGTCGAATTCGCCGGCTTCGTTGCCGCATAATGTGCTGACGCTGACGCAAAGAATTGCAAATATTACGCGTCGCATCTTGCTCCGAAAGCGACTGGAGTTATCCCCTCGTCGCGCCAAATCTCTCCGCCGCTGATTTTTTCGCTCTTTCTTTTCCGGTCGCTTGGTCGGCGAGTTTCTTCACTTCGGGCGCTTCGCCTCGTTCGGCTTTGCACGCTGAAATGAACCCAATAATCACGAGCACAAACTCTTTCGGGACACAAGGCGTAAATAAATCAAAGGAACGATGAGCGCGGTCACGTTCAGAACGAACGGTAACTCATATTTACACCAACAATTAGCACCCGTGACATCTCTGTAATCAAATGAAATTGTTTCAATTCTAATTTCAGTTAGGTCAACACTGCTCATTAGGATAGAAGTTTTTATTCAATTAACGTCGTAGAGGCAGATAACAGTAAAGATAATTAAAGCAGTGATGGAATATTCTGAGCGTAAAACCCTAGCGCCATGTCTATTAGAGAAAACGTGCACTCGGAGAACCTAACGGCACATTCATCCGGGTCGGATGACCGCCGACCGGAAAGATGCGCATCGCGGTAGGATCGATGTTCCTCTGGCTCGTGATTGAGAATTTCCTGCGTCGGGAACCTGTTAAACATCGCAACCATAAAAATATAATGAAAATTTTAACCGCCGCGGCGTTTTATTACCCGAAAACAATCCGCAGTATTTCCTGAACGAGTCCTTCACCTCGCTGATTGAACAAAGCGCCGGTTTCGCAGAGAGCCTTGAAGATGCAATCCTTGCCGTTATAGCCCATCCTGAAACACAAACGACCAGCTATTTCGATATCCCAGACTGTCTGAGTCTCTTGTATGGACCCGAAGGCGTTACGTACGAGTCCATGATGAGTTCCATCTTCTGATACAGATCACGTCGTCTGCGACGTCGGCCCACAAATCCCCCAGGGGTTTTAAAGTCTTCGAGAATCGCCGTATTATTGGGTAGGTCATACGATATGCCCCAGTTGAGGCCTTCGGTAAAGAGCTCCGTCGGCTGCAAGATCGTTTGCGCCGTCATGCAGAGAGCAATCTAGCGGAAAAGTTAAAAACAACACCGTTAAAACATGGACGCATTGAGCGAGTTCGGCAATGAATAAAATTCGCGGGGATTTATTATCTCGGGGATTGCGCGGAGGAAATGAGAAGAAAAGGGGAGGAAATTGTAAAAGTAGTAAAAATGCTCACAGACAACGTGGCGCCCTCTGGGAAAGCGACGTATCTCTTGCGTCGCACAAGACTGCGCCTCGCATCTTCCGAATTTATTTGCGACATTAGCGATGCCAGCAGGACCGCCGGCAATAAAATAGCGGCTCGCATATCGACACGACCGCAAGCAAACTTTGTTCGGACAACGAAAAATTATGCAAACTGTCGCATGGAAGGAGCAAACCAAGAATGAAAGAAGAAGCAGTTTAGCATCGTGCCGACTGAAGTGTAATGTGTTAATTAATGAATATATGAGCTGTAGAGTTAAAGTATTAACACAATGGAAGACTGGCCATTTCGCCGTAGTTACGACCATTTATTTATTTTGACAGATAACTATTTTTCACACAAAAAAATCAATGAAATAAATGACTAGCGCAATTCGTTTTATTTAATTTTGTGTAAGGTCACGGAAAACTTGCGGCGGCGGTTGACGCTCTGCTCGGTTTGGCCTTAATGACAAAATTAATAAAAACCATTGACGACGCGACACCGCAGCTTGGAGTGATATGAATTAATGAGGGTGCCATCAAAAAAGGCGCGCTCGCGCTCGCGCCAGCCGCAGCGGAACGATTTGGTGTAACCAACGGGAAATATTAGTTTCATTCATCTGACTGCCGTTGCAGTCGCCGCCGCCGCCGCCGTCGCCGCCGCTCCTTGCCGCGCAGAGGATGGCGCGCTTCGCTGGGATGAACACGCCGAGGGTGGGATGGCGTGCGTTCGTTGCGAGTCGGCGTTATTGACTCGCGGCGCTCGTCCGCCCTCGGCGCGCGTCGGGGGCGGCACGATCGGCCGCGTCGGCGGGCGCCGCGGATGCTGCACCCCAGTAGCAGCCAGGGATGCTGGAGCCCGCGTCCCCGGCCCGTCCGTCAGCACTCCCGTCTCCCGTTCGCGTATACATCGCTGGCCGTTTTTCCAGTGGGCGGTTATGGTGTCGATAGTGGAGTTATTTGAGGACCTGGTCGACGACGGTAGCGGCTTCATCAGCATGTAATTAGGTGAGGGCATGTTTATTTAAATTTTGCGCTTTTTGTTCAACGCAAGCGACGGACGATTTCGGTTGCGGAAAAGTGGGCGTTCACTGCGGCCCGCTTACCATCGCTCTTGCGCTGGGATCTTTTGTCGACAAGGAATGCATTCTGGAGAAATCTTCAAAGGCCGCCGAGGCGAACCCTGGGGCGGCGCAAATTATCATTAGTCATTTTTTTAAATCCATGATTATATTCATCGCCGGATGAAGAATTCCAACGATTCGCAACCACTTACAAGAAGCGTATGAAACGATGTTTCTTTTTTGCGAGCGCATTGTGACAACGGAAAATGTTAAAAATTTAATAGAAGGGCAAATATGCTTTCTGATGCGGGTGCGTGTTCGAGGACCTGGCCTTCTTGCATTTCGCCGCGAGCAACAAAACGAACAAATATTGAACGAGCATCGAATGTCGGGCGGTTTAGTGTTGCGATCCGCGCCGACTTCAAGTGGATTAGTTGGGCTATCTGCATTTTTCTTTCTGCCACGCACCGTGTGGAAACTTTTAAGTGGCCCCGTCGATTGGGCGCAAAAAATATAGGTGCGTCGCGCGCGACGCGAAAGTGACAAACGTTCCCGGACAAAAACCATTTAGAACTTTTAATTAATTTATCGAGGCGCGCTTAATAAACGAAGCGGAACTTTGGGGGCGAAAGCCAAGTAAAGTTTATCTCCGAATAGCCCTTCGATACAGACAAAAACAACGAGGGGGCGAAAATATCAATTTGGCGAATCCGAAAGAATACCGAAAATGATTAGCGCGATGATGCGTTAGCGGTTGTTCGCGTAATTTTTATCTGAGACGGTGACAAAATGGGAAGGGAAATGCTTCACCTCGTTGCCGGAAGCATCAATCAAAACTCGATTGCCGGTTGGTATTAATCACTTCCGACGCGATGAAACGGCAGGAGCGAAACGACTCCCCGTCGCGTATCGACTTGGCGCCTCACGCAGGAACCGTTAAACTATTACGAACGCCGCGCCTAAATAACTAAAAGTGTGCGCTGTGCTTTTACGCACGCTTTGCGTATTCCACATTAATTAAATCACACATTACTCCCCCACGACTCCCACGACGGTGACTTATCAAGAGGGTGGTTTCTTAAGGTGGAACGCACGCATTCGTCACACACCCTAAATCATTCAACGCCAGCGCCAACTATGCGAACGCCGCGTCTGTCATTTAACTATTTGTGCTTTTGTGCGATTTCATGTTCAATTTGCATACCATCGGCAGGACATAAATGATGGAGCTACTGCTCACGTGGTTCATACTCGGCTTGGGGGGCATCCCATCGATCAACTGCAATCCGGACGCGAAGCGGCTCTACGATGATCTCCTGTCGAACTACAACCGCCTCATCCGGCCCGTGGGCAACAACTCCGACCGGCTCACAGTCAAGATGGGTCTCAAGCTTTCGCAGCTAATCGATGTGGTAAGATCGCCAACTTTACTCATTATCGCGTCCGCAGTATCGGTTTCATCATTTAATAGTTCCCAATTCCCGATAGTTTCAACTTCAGGCTGGATAATTCGAACTGCGCGTCAATCAATTAGAATTCTGACCAGCAAGCAAACGCACGCTCCCGACTTGCGTTTCGTAGATTCGAGCGAAAATATTTAATTGGCGTCTGGAGATGACGTGCCCTATTGATTTTTTAACGGTTCAACGGACCTTTCAGTTGCGCCAACGGGTTGACAAGGTCATTTATCGGCTCGGCTCGACGCGGCGGCGAATTAAAATTTATAAATTTGTCGCCTGTTAGAATGAGCTGTCGAAGCAGGCGCCGTCGTCGATGGAGCGGGCGGCGGCAATGTGAAAGTCACGATGACGGCAACACGTTATTAAATTAAGTCTTTGCCTCCTCCACCTACACACCTTTCAACAAAGCCTTTCACTTCCCAAGGGATATAAATCAAAAACCAACTGCACACATCAACGAATCCGTGATTCCATTAACAACAATTCGTGTTTCGGGTCTGCGAGGTGGTTAGTAAATTATGAATTATTTCCTTTTGGAATTGAATGCAGGGCAAGTCAAGTCGATTTCGATTAGGTACGCATCCAAGTAGAATCATTTCATCATCTGGTTGCTGTGTTCCCGTTTCGGTTTTGGGTTGTTGCTTTGTCGTCACCGCCGGCGCCAGGCGGCGAATGTGTGGCAAATGATGAAATTAGACTTCCTCCTTCGGCGATGCTAATCGAGAACTCGTAGAATTGCAAACATTATGTGTCGACTTTGAGGCGCGACCCAATTAGGCCGAACACCCTCTAATTATGAGCGCGAATCTCGACTTACCTGTTGGCGGCGGTGCTGGCGCCATTCGAGATTGCCGCGCGTAATCCCCAAATGCACAAAAGCGAAAATTGAAAATTAAATATTTTGTTCTTGGTTTTCAAATATTTCTAAAATTAATGGACCCCGGCGCGCTGTTTATTCGGCTGGGAAACGCCCGAGGTGAAATTCCGTCGGGTTTTCATTAATGCGACAAAGTTTAAATTGAAATCCGAAAACGAGCGCGCAAACTTTGCGAGGGCCGCTCTTCCCATCGTTTGTTCTATCGATTCGAGTCGTCGGTATTGTTTTATTCGCGGCGCGTGAATGAATTATGAACAAACGCCGCAAATTTTCAGTTTTTTGATAAACAAAGCGCACGCACTCATTGTTGATGTGGGACAGCGCATTTGATGTTGGCGTTTTGCAGAATTTAAAGAATCAAATCATGACGACGAACGTCTGGGTGGAGCAAGAATGGAACGACTACAAATTAAAATGGAACCCAGAAGATTACGGCGGCGTCGAAACCCTACACGTGCCATCCGAACACATCTGGCTTCCGGACATTGTCTTGTATAATAAGTAGGTAATCCCCACCCAAACGCAGAGGACGGCGTTTTGTGATTTCGCATTTTCTTGTTTGCAGCGCTGACGGAAACTACGAAGTCACAATAATGACCAAAGCAATATTACATCATACCGGCAAAGTGGTGTGGAAACCTCCGGCCATCTACAAGTCCTTCTGCGAGATTGATGTAGAGTACTTCCCCTTCGACGAGCAAACGTGTTTCATGAAGTTCGGATCGTGGACCTACGACGGTTACATGGTAGGTGCTCCATGATCTTTACGGGATGGCCGGTTAGATTATTTTCCATTGTCGGCAGGTTGATTTACGGCATCTATCACAAACAAAAGATTCAAACGACATAGACGTAGGCATAGACTTACAGGACTACTACATATCAGTAGAATGGGACATAATGCGGGTGCCGGCCGTGCGCAACGAGAAGTTCTACAGCTGCTGCGAAGAGCCCTATCCGGACATCATCTTTAACATCACCCTGCGACGCAAGACGTTATTCTACACGGTGAACTTGATAATTCCTTGTGTGGGCATCTCGTTCCTGTCCATCCTCGTGTTCTACTTGCCCTCGGACTCCGGCGAGAAGGTGTCGCTCTCCATCTCCATCTTGCTGTCACTGACTGTGTTCTTCCTGCTGTTGGTCGAGATCATCCCGCCCACCTCGATCACGGTGCCGTTGTTGGGCAAGTACTTGCTCTTCACCATGCTCCTCTGCACCCTCTCGGTGGTCATCACGATTGCCGTGCTCAACGTCAACTTCCGATCGCCGGTCACGCACAAACTAGCGCCGTGGGTGAAGGTCATCTTCATAGGCTTCCTGCCGAAGTTCCTCTTCATTCAGCGTCCGGAGAAGGACGAAGAAGAGGACAAGCAGACAGAGAGCGTGCTCACGGACGTCATCCACGTGCCGTCAATGCTGGACAAGTGTAAGTCTTTCGACGCTTTCGACTTGGGTCTGCCGCCGCCCGGAGACGTCATGCGACCCTGCTTCGGAGAAGCGCCGTTCCCCCCACTGCCCCTATCTGGTGGCGACGAAGACCTCTACAGCCCCGCCACGTGTCGCACCAACACGATGGAAGGCATCAGCGACGTCAGCCCGACTTTCGACAAGTTCGGCCTGCAGGACATGGAAAAGACGCTCGCCGACTCGAAGTTCATTGCTCAACACGTCAAAAACAAGGACAAATTCGAGAACGTCGAGGAAGACTGGAAGTACGTCGCCATGGTGCTCGATCGATTGTTCCTTTGGATCTTCGCGCTGGCGTGCGTCATCGGCACGGGGATGATCATCTTCAAGGCGCCCTCGCTCTACGACACCACCAAGCCGATCGACATCCAAATCTCGAAAGTGGCCAAGAAGAAATTGGCGTTGCTCAGAATGGTACCGGAAGAATTGTAAGGTTTTGCTAGGAACGGATAATAATGACGGGAGAGACGGGATGGATAATTGAGTACTTCCAAAATGTTAATAATAAATGTTAATTGTTAACGAAGAATTGAACATAAGATGTTGCTGACGTAATCGATGATTAAACATGAATGGTACGAACTAAGTTCGCGGCGCGACGCAGATGGACATTATAAAGGAACAATACTCCATATTGTAATGCGATAACGATGATAATCATTATTACATAGATCTTGTTTTTGTTATGGATAAACGATTGGAAGGTAACGAAACGAACAAAATGGACACGATTTATTATTATTAACTATATAATTGTGAGTTACGTTTACACTCGAAACATTATTATTATTATTATACGAAATATGATGTTGACGATATGCTGTTTTCATTTTATTCAAATATTAATTGAATACTAAGTACTGACTGTAGAACTGTTGCTATTAGTAACGTACTTTATCGAACAAACGAACGAAATAAATTTTTTGCATTTAAACTTACGCCATCGCTAAAAAGGTATGTTTCTTTCGCCCCCACCTGCCAAAATTAGGTTCCGCTGAAATGAAACGAAGACACGTAAGAAATGACGCACAAACCGAATGAACCAACGAAGTCAATTTATTTGAATAATCGTAATCAAAATTAAGTAGAATCAACTAAAAAATATTAACACTAACATAAGTAGAACCGCTGAACAAGTTAGTTTCTTGATAAAAATTAAGTTGGTGTCCGGTGTCTTTAAAATCTAAACGCGTCAATTAAACGTTGCCAACGTTTAAACAACGTGAGCGTCCCACGATATCGAAAGGCCACAAAATCACTTCGTGAATTACTTCTACGAACGCACAATCACCAACGAACCACCGAGAAACGAATAAATAACAAACGTAAGATTAATCGATGTTCTGGAACTCAACGTGCGGCGTGTGTCTTGCATCTAAGCAATCGTCGAAACACTAAGGTAACATGAGCGGTTTGAAGTATTGCCTGCAGTACACAGACTTGACGCTCATCGGGCAATCCTGCGGGCCGTACATCCGCGAATTCCGCTCGGGTATGCGCGAGAACGCGTTCGAGTATTCCCTGTCGAACACGTTCACGTCGATGTGCGTCCGCCCGACGGCCTTGCACGTGAGAAAGAGGATCTCGCGATAGATGGACCGATTGCTGGCCATGGAGACGTTGCGCTCCGTCTGCTTCTGGGTCTTCTGGCGTTCGTGGGCGAGCTTCTTGAGGGGATCCAGCAGATCCGTGCAGTGCACTGAGCTGATGACGCCCTGCATGAAACGCGTCGAATTGTTTTGCTCGAAGGTCGTGTCGCGCTGCTGCCAGAGCAAATACAGCGGCAGCTTGTCGCCGTGCAGCCGCGGATCGTCCCACATGCAGGATACTTTCACTGAAGCAGCTAAATGCTCTAAGATACAATTATCGAATTAGTCGCAGATTACCTGTGCGGCAGGAAGGAGGGAACGAATCATGGGATAACATGAAAGAATAACGACCGTCGAAACACTTACGCGGCTCATCCTTGACGGCTTAAAAAGGGAAAACACGAGATAATCGGATTTTCATTACGGCTCGTTATGGCGCATGACGGAATGAGATAAATCTCGCGCGAGTCGGTAATCAAACGTCGACTTACCAAGTATGGCGAGTTCCTGCGTGAGCGGATCGGTTCCTTCCTCGACCGGCTGCATGTTACCGGATTCTTCCGCATCGCTGCCAGGAAGCGCGCTTCCTGTCTCGTCGGGCTTATCGACGTTGACGCTCGTCTTGCTCTCGCTGCGGCTCTTCAAGCAGAGATTGGGAAGGTGCGTCTGCACGTTTATGCGCTCGAACGCCCACACCAGATTCCAGTAAATGATCGGATGCTCCTCGACAAATTTCGCCTCGGATAGGCAGAGGTCTCCCTCGCGCGCGAACACGTTCTCGAGCTCCTTGCGAAGGACGAGCGGATTGAGATACGGAATGCTGAACGGCTCCAGCGCTTCCTTGTCTTTCGGCTTAATTCTGATGGTTAGGAACGGTACGGTTGAACTGCGGCACACCTGACAGATCGAGTTCAGATTGGAGTCGTCTGAAGTCCAGTTGGCCATGATTTCTTCGTCATAGAGAAGAGATGAGCAGTTGTGGCACGTCGAGCACGAAGCTATCACAATGTCCATTTCACTATCACCTGCGAGAAGTGCATTAACTTTTTTTTAGAATTTATTAATATTTTTAATAACAATGAGAGCGTACCTGTCGTTTCGGTAGGTACGGAAAATAGTGACTCGGGCATATCATCGCAATCGCGGAGATTGGCGTAACTCCCCCGGTAGCTCCCAAATTCGGCGGAAATTTTTCTCTGCCTGTCGCCCCCCTCGCTGCCGTCGGTGGATTCGCCTTCGGGCTCGATCGCGTCGCCGGCCGCTAGACGATCGGTGGAATGCACCTTAATGGGCGTGGACGTGGTTGAGGTAGAAATTGCTTCTTTGATCTCGTCGAGCTTCTTCGCCATGGTGTTGGCGGCCGATTTCAGGGAGCTTAAACCACCTTGGATGAGCTCATTGGACTTCTTTCCCGTTATGCTACTAGGACTGCACATTCCGCAAGAACAGGCACGAACAACACGCGCAAAATAAGTAAAACAACTCAAATCAAATAAACGTTGTTTAGTGCGAGCGTGCTTACCTAAAATTATTCGAAACGTAATCCATTATGTTTTGCGGCACATACTTAGCGGCGTTCAGCTCGGATTTGCGCAAAGAAATTCTAGCCGGTGAGTAACGACTAAAATAAAATAAACGTCGTGCGTGTAAAGCCAGCCGTCATGCAAAAACAGCAATGAAAACACTAACTGTGAGCGCGCGTGAAAACTTTTTTATGCGCAGTGTGCGGACATACCCGAAACTCATTTTGATGCTGGAGCCAAGGCTGGCCAGGCTGGAGGCGACCGTCGCGGCAGGTACGGTTTCGGAGCGGTGCAGTTTATTCTGCGCCGGCGGGCTGCCCTCGAACGTGGCGGACCTGTGCACGGCGCTGCGGAACAGGATTGGCTCGTCCGTCGCGAGCTGAACGGTCTGCGCTGGATTGTTGACTTCCGGCGGCGGCGTGATTGGCGGCGGTGTGGGCGGATCGTCCAACGCCCCGAGGGGGTCGTTCTCGGTTATGCGCGTACGCGACATTCTAGAAATTTATGAAAATTAAAACGAGCAAAAAATATATGTCGAACGTGTTACTTCGTAGGCGAATTCTTCTCGTTCTCGTTTTCTTCCTTCTCCCCATTTTCGTCCTCTTCGAATTGCAACAGGCGAGAGCAATTCTTCTTGTTATTGTTCTGTTGCAACTTGTCAATGATCAGAGCATCTCCGGCACTCTCGCTTCTCGACAGAACGCGCATATACTCCGAAGGACTTTCGGGCGGAGTGAACGTGATCTGAATGTCTTCGATGGGCTCCTGAAAGTCCGCCTCATCAGCCTCGGTATCTCTGGAGCTAACTCCGGAGTCCGTTTGCTCGGAACCGTTGCTAGCGCTGCCCTTGACGATGCTCACGACGCGCGTGCATATCTTGTCGAAGACGCCGTCCGATCCCGGCACGGCTTCGTGCGAGTCCAACGACGATCTCGACGCTACTCTGTCGCCGGTCTCCAGGAGATTTAGCGTGCTGTCCATGGTGACCGACTGACGCCTCGCAGCTCGGCGCTTGGCCGCTCTCCGAAAGCGCGCCGCCCCCAAAACAACGCATCGCAGCTTGTTCCACAGCAAGAGCGACGAACTCGACTGAGCAGGCCACTCCGCCTCCAGCACGCATCGGTTGTACAAGCCGTACGTGAGCGCGTTAGGCTGAATGCCGTTCCTCTTCATCAACAGCAACAATTTCACAGCGAGTAAAGGTTTAGAATACTCGCCGCAGAGTTGCATCATTAATCTATAGCAAACTTCGTCGCATGCCAACTTTTGCTGGGTCGCGCGCACCAGCAACTCGTAAGCCTGTTGAAGCACGGCCCGCTCTCGACCGACGTTCAACGAGAGCAGACTGGGCAACGCCATGAAGTACAGGGTGTGACAGGTGCCGCTAAGGCAGCGAGCCCATAAGGCCGGTTGATTCACGTACTTCTGCGCTAATTTTTGCGCGGACTTTATCTCGTGCTTCGTCCTACGCGCCATGGGCGATCCGGGAATCGAGTTTTGATACAACGACGACAAGTGATCGCGTTTCTTGCCCGTGGTTTTCAGCAGAAGCGGATTGAGTGTGAATTCGGTGTAAATTTGCGGATTGTCTTAAACAATCAGAGCCCAATTTATTTAAAAGAAGGATATATAAGACAAATGTGTTACTTACCATTGGATGGTTCAGGAGGTAGTAAGAAGACGGTGCGTTCGCTTTTGTGCACCATGTCCGGCTCCAACAGACGCACATCTTCGTTGTCCTGCGCCAATCGTTCGGTGCACTCGTCGAAATACGCAAGCCCTTGGTCACCGTCGGCGACGAAGCTACGTTCCTCGATGAAACGGATGAACATCTGCGTGTGCATTAACAATGTGAAGAATTTGTGATAATTCTTATCCCTGGATTTCAGGAAGTCGTTCAGTTGAAACAACGCCTGCGGATCCGTGGTGCCTACGGTCGGTGCTCTAGTGATAGGCAGCAGGAAATTTCTATATCCTTTCAGGGTCAGCGCCATAAACTTGAGGAAAGCTTCCTGAATTTCTAATTCCTGAGCTTGCTGCGAGAGTAACAAGACAAACGCATGATTAGATCGACGTTTTTTAACATTTACAGATGACTTACTTCGCGTCGTCTCCGTTGAAACTCCACTTCCAAATCCAGCTCGGCATCTGAGGTATTATCGTTGCTAACTTTTTTGTTCTGACACAAATTCTCGAACAGGCGTTCCAAGGTTGTCTTCAAGATTTTCGCCGGCTTCTTCGGCAATAAGCGTACGTTCAAAATATGTCTTTGCGTTTCGCATACGGTGATAATGTTAGTGTCTAGGTCAACGCAGCTGACGTCCGGCGGCGGGTCGTAGAGGTCGAAAAATCGCGAATCCACGCCGATCATGAAAGGCAGGGGTGCATGAAGAACTTCAACTAAACCTAGCATAACGAAAAACAAGGTGCATTGTTCATTTTCCTGCTTGAACTTTGTTGATTAAGGGACCTGAGATAAACGTGCGCGAATTCAGTGTCGTGACAGCGAGATTGCTGCCTCTCGCGACCGAGTTCGAGCATGTTCATCTGAAACCCCTAAGAAAAACGATCGCTTTACCTAGTGGACAAAGCGGAATGTACGGACACTGCCATTTGAAAGGAAACAGCAAGGACGAAAGCGCCTCGGCAACGGCGGTGAGCGTGTCCGGCCGCAACGAGTGAATCAGAATCTTTTGTTCGGTGAGCGCCAGCAGCAAGATGAGCAAACAATTATCCGGTCCCAGATTGAAGAGCAAGTCTTTAAAGCCCGCGGCGCTGCGCGGCAGGGGCAGGTCTTCGGGCTGCGTCATTATCAATCGATCGGAGAAGTCCATTGACAATTGCAACAGCGTCCTCGGCGCCGGGAACGGGACTTCGTCCAACAGCTGGACAATGTACCGCTCGATCGGGATCTTCTCTTCCTCCCCTTTCGCAACCATATTCTTCAAACGCAAGAAAACGTTGTAATTGCGGCAAACAAATAGCAAACATTACTCACGTAAAGAAAATATAACCACTGCTTGAAAGTATCCGCGAACGGCCAGTGGGAAAGCACGCAGATGCTTTTGGACGCGTGCAAATTGAAACCCTTGCCCTTTTCGTAGTTCAGCTTCTCCGCCTGCTCGTCGGCGAGCGCGTCGTCGGAAAACGGCTCGTAGAAGGTCACGGCGGAGCCGTAAACCTTGTGCTTCGCGTCGGAGACGGTGAGCACGAACGTGCTGAAGATCGGCTTCGGCTGCGTCGCCTCCTCCGGCCACACTTCCAGGGTGGCGCCCATCGGCAAGCAGAACAATGGAACGGAATCGGGGAACGGGAAATGCTCCAAATTTCCCATCGGATACCTGCGGTAACATCAATAACGTTAATGCGTGCATTATTTTGCGCATCGATTGACGTCGTTCACCTGGAAATGACGGATGGATTGTATGTGATTAAGCGCGAGCGATTCATGGACTTTTTGTAGCAAAGGAACACGTCGCTGCCGACGATGCCCTTGTTCAGGTTCTTGTTGATGCAACAAAACGCGTGCGGCGGCGACTCGCCCTTGCTGGCGATGACGACGCAAATGTCCGTGACGACCAGGGCGTTGCACGGCATCGTCGCCGAGCCTCGTCGATATGTGATGAACGTCTGCGCCGCGGAATTGTTGACGTTGGCCACTCGCCCGCCGACGCTCTCTTCCACTTTACCGGCGTCTTTCATAAGAAATTCCTTGCCTTCATACATTACACCTAAAATACAAATTTTTATTAAAAAAAAAAACAAAAACTTGAATAATTTAGCAAACTCACCTATATCAACCAAAGGCGGTTTGTCCCTGCCCCTTCTAAAGCACAAATAACACTCAATGCTACGCAGACTTCCATGATTAAGGTCAGCACTCAAGCCACTCGGCGTTCGCTCGATGATCTCATAACCCGGAGGCACGACTTCGTTCAAGGAGGGGAATATGATACCGATGTCTGTGATAGGGTCCTGGTCATAGCCGCTTTTGAAATGAGCCGCATCGGACAAAGATGTGTCATCCAAAATGTCCGGTTCGTCTGACAAGCCGACCACCACGAAGTAGTCAGCCACCCGCCTTTCGTCCATAATTCGATTCGAGCACTGCAGCAGCTAATTTCATTTAAGGCACATCTCGTAACTGTAGTCTACAACGAAGCACACAATGAGCTGGCATTAGAAACATTAGAATTGGCCCCCACCTTGTGATTGTTCAAGATAACAATGCAGTGTTAAGACTTACCTGAGCAAATATGCAATAGATAATAGCAAATCAAGCTGGAGTGCATGCAAGCGGATGAGTCATCAGCAATGGAAGTGTGTAATACCTCTTTTTCTTATATCGCGTAGCTGCTGCGCGCGTTTTTATATAATACATTTACGTTTACAACATCGCCGCAATTGCGAGCGACCGATGCTCGAAGGTGCGCGCCGCGCTCGCTTTCTACGCAATTACGCATCGGGCGAACGGCACATTCGGTTTGTTGTTTTTTCACGCTGCAGGTGGAACGTTCGGTCGGCGTAATTATAATTTAACATGTAACATTAACTATACAAACGCGAGCGACTTATTTATTGTTTGTGTGTATATTTCATGTCAATTCGGTAGTGGTGGTTACATCCAGTCATGAAGTGTTGCTAGGTTGTTGGCAAAAAACACCAGAACTGTCACGGAAATCACTAAATTTCGACAAGGGCGCTACATAGGCAACCAGTTGTGCGTGTGCACCTGTTAGGTTGCATGGTGTGTAACAGGTCGACGTAGCAGGTCGATTATTCGGAACACTGGAAGTTTTACTGTTTTACTGATGTAAAATAAAATAACTTACAAATAAGAGTTATATAAATTGAAATTTCTCTAACGGTCATCAACAGAATTTTTAAAATTCAAGTTGCATATGCGTGTTCAAAAGCCGTGATTTTATTAGAGAATATTTGGTTGAACAATAAGTAATGTGCTTGGTTTAAACTAACAATAAGCATCTGTCTTACTACGATTTGCATAAAATTTGAACAAGTGTACCATACCATTCGGAAGCTCATTGTCTCCTCGACAACCCTGTCGTGCTCATTTGTTAACATTCGTAAGCTTTAAGAATGAGTAGGACCTCCAAAATTGGCTTCTCAACTTCTTCGAATCTAGGCCAGCCAATTTCTGGCAAAGGGGCATTGACAAATTAGTCGAACGGTGACAGGAGATCGTTAGCAATAGCGGAGAATAGATAAATTGATTAAATTGTCGTTATATTTGATGGGAATAGTAGAGATTTTAATAAAAAATAAAAAACGCTCATTAGTTATTAATCAACCCAATACAATCCATGTTCTTCCTGAAATTTCTCATATCTATCTACAATCACAAAAAATGTAGGTGATAAAATGCATATTACTTATTGCTAAACACAATAATAATATAAATTTTAATTATAGTGGTATAAATGTACACAAATACCTTCGATAAAGTTCTTTTAAAATTTTGTTCCACAAAATCGGCTGTAACACTCGTTCTAGATGAGATGGATATGGAATTTTAATTTCATTTCGTAGGGGGAGTGTTGTTTTTTCAAATTTAGTATCATTCATCCTTGTCCAATGGAAGTAAGTCAATGTGGTCCCAAAGTTAAAATGCAGTTTTTTAAAATTATTCTTAACTTACCTTGCATAATCGGATATAACTTCTCTTCTATAGAAAAGCGATTTAGGTATTATTTCATTGCAGAAGGGTTGTTCTTTCTATTGTACTACTACTTATGCTTATCCCTGGCTCTCAAACCGGCATATTGCTCCGAATGATAATTTCTATCATCCCTCAATTTGCTCACTACGTTGCGGGCCCTTTTCGGCTTTATGTTCTCCTGATAACGACTCGTCCCAAATGCAAAACCGATGTTTTGATGCGATTTTCTTGGAAAATTTTAACGAAGGAGAAACATGCTTAATGGCATTAGAATCAATCAATAATCATAAATTAGCTGAAATTAGACTTTGCTCATCAATACAAAATCACGGGAATAATTTTGTACAAGACACTCTGCAGACTGTCTTGCAAAGCAACTTCAAAACAAACTGGATGTGGGTGAAAGGAAAGCATTGCGATCATTTACGAAAATACGCCGCTCCATAACATCGCCAATCAAGAACTGTATAAATGAGCAAAGATACAACCAACAAGACATCAAATCCCTATTAAATAGATTCCTACAGGCTGCCCGAACTTCTTGTACTCCATGGAACACGTCATTATCCAAATCGCCGATCCAAACAACAAATTCACGACCTTCCACCTTGCAGTTGGTGGAAAAGAAATAACTACCCAATCCAGTGGTCACTGCAAGAATGACTTCTGTTTTAAACTTTTTAATACTTTCCTCCCCGACACGGGTTCGAAGCGACAATCTCCGGAGCAGACACAACCCTGAATAACCATTGAATCTGTGATTCGTTCTCGGACACATGTAGCAGCAAGTTTTGAAATATTTATTTAGAAACATGTATTAGTGCGTTAAAATGGCTTTCGAAGTTGAAAAGTACAGATTTGTACGTCCCAAGGCGAAATAATTACTTTTTCCGTTTCTTCGTTTAGTTTTATAAATGAGCGAACTAAAGGTTCGTCTTTCTGTTTTCCTAAATCTACTAAATCATCCAAAATACAATATTAAACTTGATAAAAATTTAACCGTAGTTTGGATGCGATTTACTCAGAAAATATTAATTATGGAGAAAAATCTTAGTGCCATTTGATTCTACAATAAATAGAAAGTAACATTTAGCAGCAACATGCAAGTTACAGGACAAGCTTCCATTAAGCATCAGAAGATGTCGCTGTGTGCACCAATTTGAAATTATTGCTGAACAGTAACGTCCGTTACGTCCAACTTTGCAAGGCAAGGCCTTTAAAAGTGATTAAATTGGTTAACTTTTGGTGTAATTTTGATATATTCCATATAAAAGTTCAGCGATAATTAGTGCTACATTGATTGAACAACTCTTTCACTCCCAATTTCAATAAAAGTCCAAATATTACAGCGTTTTTACAGTGCATTTTACGGAAGTATTAAAATTAAAAAAAAAATCATTTTGCGAACCGTTTTCACACCCTTCCGTTGGATATTTACCAACGGCTAGTGCCCATGTCGAGAGAACAACTCCTTCCCTACAAGATGAAATGAAACTTGCGAAGCTTAGAATGGAACTATGAGCCGATTTGATAATACAACTTTGAAGGAATCCAAGACTTAATTTTTTATTAAGTTACTTAATGTACCACCCCTCATTTTGCCGATTTTGTTATGCATGTTTCTTCGACACACGAATCGAAAATTTGATTAAAATTTATGGAATGGTTCACTAATCTATGCATTACTCTTATAGATCGTAAATCGCAACCCAACCAGTAAAATAATTATCATTGTTTGCGGTTGTCAAATACTGTAACAAATTAAAAACTGGCGGAGGTACAGCATATCCACCGAATATGCTAAATAACTTTGTTTGTAATTTGAGAGTGTTATTTCGATACGCATTTTATAAATTAATCAAATAATTGGCAGCAAACAAACGATGCACGAATTTCATACATTTCTAAAATACCATGTACGCAATACCTACATCAATATCTAATAATTATATTTTGTTCTGTTAAATTTGCAAAAGCAACATAATATCAAATTAACAATACAAATGATTCTAATTTTATTTGTTTATGATTACTGAATAATATTTTTAAGATTCCCCTTGAAGCAGTCGTCTGTCAGAATCCCATCGCAAAGTGAATATGATTATTAATTTTGTCTGAAAAAGTGTATTTTGCATTTTTAGTTGATAATGTGTATTTAGCGTATGCGGTTTTGCCGGGCAAGCTTGCAATTTAACTCGCATCGCACGCTAACAATCTTGTTATCCTTTTACTTACTTGCATTATCATCAAAGGAAATTTTAAATTTCACCGCTGGCACCGCAAATTTGCGTCGACTGCAGCGCGGCGCTGAGGGACAGAAAATTCTCCTTGCGCCTGAGGAAGACGAGTGAAGAGGAAAAAAAATATAAGGCACAACCTCGTTGCACATCGCAACCACATTTCTAAGGCTGACTTGAGAGCAGAAAGGGCAGAAAATTCGCTCTTTGCTTTAATGCAGCGTAATGCGATGTAATGCACGACAACGTCACCGGTCGTGCCCGTAATTATATTCGTTTTTTTTTTCGCGCTTTATCCCGCCGTTTTTCCACTTGCCGCGCGCATCCGGGATGCGGCGGTTCGCCGGCGGCGTACGTAAAATCTTGCACATGAACCGCGCGGACTTAGCGGCAGGAAGAGCGTATGGAAATGTGAAATGAACTGCGCGCCGCCCGCCGCCGCGCGCTCATGAATTTTAAAATCCGCTTGTAAAGTTTCTGCTCGCTGGAAAAATGAACAGATTCTTAAAATTGAAAGCGCATAACCGCCGCATAACGGCGTGTAGTCGCGCCGGGACGCGCGGCCATAAAGAAAATGATGCATGGTGTTACTTATGCACTGCCGCGTGCGTAATTTACGGAATTTTAAGCGGAAACTTTTAGGATGCGTAATAGTTCCCCAAAGAGCAAACCTTGGCTTCTTCGGGGGCCCGCGCTAGATTTTGACTGGGAACCAAGGAACCATAAAACCGCAAGCAAAACAAATTGAAAATCGTAACTAAACTCGAGAACGTTTTACCGAGTCAACCTAGGTGGTATAAATCACGGAGCAAACTTTTCATCGCAGGCATGTATATTAATTTTATATTGTTAAAAAATCGTATATGTTTAATCCCCCAAGCATCGTTGAGGGGCAGTTCTTTCACAAAAAAAAAATTAAATCAGACGCTCATTAATTGCGCTTAGGCGGTTAGCTTTTACAACCCTCAGCGCCCCCAAACAATTTGCCCTTTTTCTGTGTAATAAATTATATTCATAGCGCCTCTCTCTTCGGTCGCGAAGCGATTCATCTTTTTTGCGCCGAATATTAAGGCTGTCACCTGCTATTCGCGAAATCCTCGGTCGTCAGTGTTTCAACATTCTCGCCAAAATAATCCGACCGCTTTTGTGGTCATAAATTTTAATCTAAAATACTGATTAATGCGCCGTAGTGAAAGATTTCGTCGACAAATTTTTTACGCGCGTCGCGTAAGCGGGCTTAAAAACTCTCCAGAAGCCACTGCTGAAGGTTTCGGCTTTGTGCGACGCGACAAGCTCACGGGCGCGAATAAAGCTTTATCTTTCATTCGGTAATCCTATTTTCGGTGTTGACACGTTTTGTATTCCATGCGAAATATACCTATATAGGAGTGCGCGCGCTATATTTTTAAAAATATCAATTAGTTTTCCACCACTCGGCATTCCGTCCGAGCGCAATCGATTTCTCTTCATCAGATTTGATATATTACCCGCGAAAGCTTAAATAACTGCGCGCGTACCGACGGGAGTAAAGGGGAGTAATGCGCAAATGACATATCGCATGGTGATACATGGCGTAAGCGCGCCCTCCGACAATTAGCAGCGTCGGCGGCGGCGGCGGCGTCGCGACGCGCTCGCATGCAAACAACGAGCGGGCGTAATTTATTTAGCGCGCCGGGTCGCGGTCACAAGGCACTTGTCAATTACGCCGGCGGCGGATTCCGATCCGACGTCTACGATTTGGGCGTGAAAAGCGATCGGCGCGCATTCAGCGCGCATCATCCGGTCCATATTCCAGAACCGAAAACGCCTATGTTTCGTGCTCGTATGCGTGACGCTTGCCCCGCGTCCTGCGATGTCCTGGTTGCGAGCAGGCATAAATTCCGTGGGCTCCATTCATCAATTTGCCGAACCTGAAATAGCGCTCGATAATTTACGAGAGGAATGCAAATTAATTGATATCTCATTTCGGAAGCGTGTCCTGTTTGTTTGCTTGTTCGCGTGCCGGGTCGAACGACTCAATCTGGCGTTTCCATTGAATTATGCATGCGACGATAAAACATAAACATCGCGCTCCATTATGTTTCGCGGGTTTATTTCGAACGAAAGAATCGATGCGAAATGCGTGTGTGCATTTCTGGGTCTGGAGGTTTCTAGGTCTCCGTGTTTATTTTAGCAGATTATTATTGTAATGAGGTGGTTTGCGCCGGGAATTCTTCGCCGCTAGAATCCCGAGGGGCGCCGTGTCGAGATGAAGCACATAATGAAAAATCTTATTCATAAAACCAGCGCACTAAATACGCCGCTTTTTTCCGAGCAACGGCACGCTGCTCGAGGACCGCGATTCGAACGTCCTCGACCAAGATGTTTGTTCGTGTGCCACTGAAAAAAATCTCATTTCGCCGTTGTCTTTTGCCGGCGGTGTCATAACCACGGTCATGAATATAATTAAAGTAACTGAGAACATCACAATACAAATAATTAAAAAAGGAATGCTCAAAGGACGCCGCTTTTAAGCAATATCTGGACTGAATTTCGAATTGGGGCCAGGCAATCCCGATGGCCGCCGTTTGATTTGATTGCCTTTTGCTGCTGCTTTTTTTTCAGCTTTTTGCAAATCCGCGTCTGTTGTGCTCGTTTTTATGTTCGCGCGCGCGCTTTGTTTTCGACGCGCGGCGTTTTGATTTGTGCGATGGTGTTTTTGATCACGACGACGAGATTCCGATGTCGGTTTATCACGAATAACGCAATTAGAACGTCAGTGGGCGCATGATGAATGTGCGCGCACGGGCGGCAGAAGGCGGACGCCGGCGTTTTGGCATTAATTTCTGAATTTGCACTGAATTATGTTCGCCCACACTGCGACGCGCACATGTCGCGCGTTCTCGCATGCGCGCGCCAAACAAGTGGAAAAGAATGGGTAACATGCGCCCTAACTAAATCATCATTTGCCCCGACATCTTCGCTCGAGTTAAATTAACATTCGAAATTATCAAATTCGGAAGCGGCGAGTTCCGGCTGCGGTCGCCGCCGCCGGCTGGAATTAGTTAATTAATTCGGGCGTTTTCAACTAATTACTAAATCGCTCGTAATAAAAAAAACGAGCGTGTTGCGATGAAAATCATGATTGAATTTCGTAACGTAGACTCTGTTATTTCTGCACGTTAAACATTCGAATCGCATCGGAACGCTGCCGCGGTGCTTTCGAAAAAAGTTCGTTAGTTACGCGCGTCGGGCGCCTCGTTGCGTTTTCGGTTTTTTTTTTTTGCGACCGACCGGCCGCGAGCAAACTGCCGGAAAATATTTAAAGCGAGCAGCAGGAATGACACGCGTCGCCGAACACAATAAACAAACGGAACGGAGCGCCCGAAACGTAAATGTTCAAAATAAACCCGAAATGAAAATCGCTCTCTTATTAAATGCGGCAACGAACGCAACGCGCCCCTGCGAAGTCGCTGCCAAAAATAAAAGGCATCGTTAGTATTTCGCACGAAACAATAAATGCCGACTATAAACAAATCTGAAATAACGCCCGAGCGAAAAAGAATCGCAAACGCTGTACGTTTTTACTCTTTAATATCGTTTTATATTGCATACACTGAAATAATACCCCAATAGTCAGTATCAGTATTGTTACAATGTCGATTAGGGTGGTTTACAATAGTTTGTTACCGTGTCCTCTACGTGGTAAAACCTTAGCAAAATCATAGAACCTTTGGCACCGTTTTCTTATTACCGAAAACCAATCATCCGTTAAGGATCGACGATATGAGTGGCTGATATCTTCGGATATCTAGTTTTAAACTTTTAATTCTTAATTGATCTCAATGTTTACATTAATTTAATTAGTGTCTTACGCGTGTTGTAAGAGCGTGTTGATTTTACAGTGTTTCATAGTTACAACACAATTTGCTAGTCGGTTATTCTAGTCAGCTTTTACAGTAATGTTTCTCAAATCACTTTTCGGTATGTACAAGTCGGGAGCAATGTTTTGGCTTACACTAATTGCAAACAAAACATCGCTGTACAATCTCCGACGGTTCTCGTAATCCTAATCAATGTACTTTCCTAAAATAAATTAGTGTACTTACAATTAGTTTATCATAATCATAATCCCGTTATATTTACAAAAACTGCGTATAAAATCTTCAATTTAGTGGAAATGTACACGTGCAAATGTTCAATTTTTCAATTACATTCATAGTTCAAGTAACGGAATGTAGCCGGCAATAAATTTCTCTAATCTAGCGCTAAATAAACGCAAACGCTCTGGTTTTGTTTAATTATGTAACAACGCACATCAAGATCGTCAAAGATAAGAGTATAAAAATTAGTAGCAGCCTTGACATTTTGTTTTCTTCCGCTTCAACTTTAACTTTCTCTTTTCGCGGCTTTTCGCCGCACACCAACGGAATTGTTTCGCACGCTAAAACTATCGCCTCGCAGTTCCCGACTAATTGTTTGGCCAATCGAAGCCCGCCGCGTTTTGCGCCGCACTCTTGCGTCCTCGTTCGTTGTCTTCTCAGTTTCCGTCGCGAGAATTTCGTAAATCCAAAGCCGCGACGCCGAATCGTCGTCGAGCGGCGTTTATTAAACTAAATTCCGGACGCGTCGCGGCCGGGTCTTCGCTCGGCGTGCGCGAAATTTTACGCGAACGTGCTCGCCGCCGCTCGCAATGCGACGGCGAAATCTCGCGTTATTCGCGCGCAATAATAACAATAATAACGCGCCGCGCAATATTGTCGGTCGTATAGCGAGCTCGAGCTCTGCTTCCGGGCGGGTGCAGCATGTACGCGCGCGACGTGAATATAAGAATTAGCATTTTATTAGAACTATGCGCGAGCGCCCTCAAACTAAGCGCTGCATACAAACGTGCGCGCCCGGCGCCTTCACTTCCCGCCGACCGACGAGGAACATTCGTTTCGCTCGCACGAATTCAATCTAGGAAATAATATTTTTCCTCGAATAGGATTTCAATAGACTTTTTGCTAATTTCTATCACATAAACTTCATAATTACTACTGAGTCAATGTCTCTTCTTTACACTGATCTGTGAGCAAATGCCGTCGTATGATTCACTTCGAAGTTTAGTCTTTTGAGCATTTTCAGTCGCACAAATATTATTTACACATGAAGCCAATGTCATTATTTTTACAGTGAGTTTTTACGGCCTGGTTCACGATATCATTTTTGTTTTAATAGAAGTTTTTTCTTTTCTTCGTTAAATTGTCTGTATCCAGCTGTTTTCGTGTCTGCTCCTGAAAGGGATTGCAGAGATGTGATGGATACGCGCCGCCGATGGATGGATGAGTTTAATTTTTTATCGATATTTTGGTGCGAGTTGTTTTTTCCGGCGCCTCGTGTCGCAATCAATCTTGTCGTGCGTTTATGCGATGCGTCACCGATTTGCGAGGAGCAGCAGCGCGCCCAGCAGCAGGGAGGCCGGACTGGCGCTCGGCGAAGTTGGCGACGACGAGAACACTTCACTTTCTCTCGAGCGGTGGCCTCTCGCCGGCTCGGCGAGGCCTAGAAAAATGAAAACATAGTTTTAGAAACTTCAAGCACGCATTTGTGCGATCAACTTTCTCAATGCTGGGGGTTATGGGTTCGTTGGGAAATAATTCGATATAAGTGTGCCGCCCTGGCGGAGCCAGATTCCGCCAAAAATAATCCTCGCGACACGAGCGAAAACAAGAAATCCCCCTCCAGCCCTTCGGCGCGCTTTCCTGCAGGTCGCCCAGGCTGTTCGAGCAGCGCCGAGGTAAAACCGACGCCGCGCGGCGGAAAGGCGTCCCTTTCTCCGCGCGCGAAAGAAAATTTATTCAATCCGAAGAACAAATAAAGCTCGCGTCGCGGCGCGGCCCCGGAACTGGTAGTTTCCAAATGGGCTTCGAACATTTTACACCGTATTTTATTCTTTGTAATACCCTTCCGCTTCTCGTTCCCCAGCCGCGCGAGGCACATATTAAACTTAGCAGATTTACGATATCGCGCGCGCGCAAATTTCAATACAAACCCCGAACGTATGATTATTGCAGCGCAAAACGAAATTATCGCTTAAGCACAAGCGCGATCGCGCGCGCGCGGAATGCAAAATTTCGGCGCGAACGAAAGAACGCCCGAATTTTCTGAATATCCGTGTTCATTACAAAACGACGTAGAAGACACTCCGAATGCGGTGGTTGCGTGTTTGTGCAAATTCCTAAGTCGCATTATTAAATCAACACTTGGAAAAATTCGTGTGGCGCGGGCACGTGGAGAGATGGCAAAGAGAAACAAAAATGAGAAGAAAAAAGAAAACGGAAAACATTTCATATCAAGTTTGGCGTTGTTGTTCTTGTTTGTTTTCTTTATATTGTTATCTCGTATTGTATGGTTTTATCTGTTTCCGGAGTATCTGTGTGTGCCTCCGTGTATTTTATTTCAAATTTAGTGTAATGTAGCACTACTGGTTTCTTGCTTGTTGCTTTCTCCGTTTGTTCTTTTCGCCATTCTATCAGCGTGCGCATATATGCCAGTAATTCGATACATCTCTCCCCGTATTCGATTACATCATTTGTTGCGGTATTTATGGTTATTTCTCAGCACATTCCACAACAGGAGTTCAAGTTCAATCATTAAACACAGAGTTTTCAAGTTACAATGCTTATAGAAAAATAGAATTTCCGTCGAACAATTAAAAAAGAACCTCGTCCAATAGAAAATTTTCATTTGAAATGAACACTCAAATAAAAATCGTAAAAGATTTATGCAAGGTAATAAAATCAGGATATTAATCCATTCCTAGTGCCTACATCTATCGGAATGCAAACTAAATTTTTTACTCCCCGAAAAGCATAATTCTTTACGACTCGGCCAGGTCTTTTCCCAACTATTTTACTTCGAGTCTTCGAGTCCGTTGGGTTCATATATTTTTTTAACGTTTCTTCGGGAAATTTCCCGCCCAGTTTCGCCGGTTACCCAGAGCATCGTAACGAATGCTTCCGCTAATTAATCAAACCAGCTTCGAAGCGGACCGTGGAAAAAGAAAAATGCACAAAAACCGGTGTAATGCATAATGGGCGAATATGTTACGCTCGTTATTCCATCCAATGCGCAGCCGGCGTTCGATAATTATCCGTATAATGTTGATGGATTGTGATGCAAACACGCTCGTGTTTTTGCTTCCCATTCACGTTTTCCTAGCCGTGTCGTAATGGCGTTTATTCGCTGGCAGGATGTGCAATTATTCATTATAACGATTTCGACGAGTAATTAATACGGACACCGAGATCGATGAAATTTTAATCTAATCCGCGGATGCAAAAATTTTAACAACGAAACAAATCGAACTGGCTTTCAAATGGAAACGGTCGAAAACGTCATTGTGTCAAAGTTTCAGAGCGCGGGATGGACGTTGCGAAAGCGTTCGGTTGTAATAAAATTCGTCCAGTCCGTTAAAAATTGCGGTCACGTTCTGCGTCATTACAAAACGGCGCAATTTCCATGAAAAAATGTAAAACGCGCGTTTTTTGTTAACTCCGAGAGCGTTTGGACTTTTCCGAGCGGTTTCGAGCGAGGTGTTGTCGAACCTGTTGATTTATAAAAAGTTTGGCATTCACGACGGTTTGCAGCAGGATTTCGTTCGACGAACTGAGACTTTTGATTACAACATCGACGTGCACGTGCATATTAACTTCTTTCATATGCCGCACCAGCAAAAAAAAAGAAGCGAGAATAAATTCGTTTGTTTTCATATTTTAGTGCAAAGCTGAAGTAATTGGCGGCGGTTTCATTATTTTGTTTATTCAATTAGAAACGTCAATGCCCATGCTGGGAAGCAGCGAGGGCGCCAACGTGTCATTAGTTGAGCCGGCCGTGGCAAAAGCGGCGGCAATAATTATGATATAAATTTTCAACAGCGATTGCGGCCAAATGGAACGCAAATGCATCCATTAACAGTCCGTTCCGAAGCTTTCCAGGGTTTAAACATTATTCTAACTAACGCTTCCACTATTCTAATTTACTACAATTTTATTATATTCCATTAGCAATTATTAGATGTCATATATTATTACGACGCACCGGAAAATGTGAAAATTCAAACATTACCTCCGACTATACTGATGTGATTATCTTGTGGTCCGCCGGGTCCAACTTTGATTTCTGCAACAGAGAAATATACGCACAGTCAGTACAGTATTGTTTCAGTTTCAGTTTGAGTTCTGTTTGGCGTTTGACATTTATTTGTCTCCGTAAAATGCGTAAGAAACAAGTATGAAAATCAGAAAATATTCTCGCCATAATCGCAGCTATTATGAGCGAGAATTACACCCAGTACACGGATACTGAATATCACTATGAACATCTTAATAGAGAAATTTTAGTAAGGGTAAGTAATTTTATTTTTTTTTCTGTTGACAGTACCAAAAAATACCCGACATTTGACATAAATGTTTTTATTTTATTCGTTTGTATGTCACTTACACATTTACAAGTCGTTCCGACGCCATTGATCTATCAGTTTTTTACTAATTTTACAAATGTATAATCACAAGCTGAGGGGGAGGCCAGACGACCCGAAGAACAAAGCGATCAGCATAGCCAAAAAATCTCTGGCCCAGACGATTCAAGTGAATCCTTTGTCCCCCTTCGTGAGATCTCAAGAGCCATCCGAATTGGAAGTCGCCCGCAGCCGGCACCACTACAACGAATTCAAAAAATGCTACGCCTTGAAACACAGCACGGCCTGCTTGCGTCCGCAAGGATCGAAAATGCCAATTATCAGAGAAGCGTCCAATCTAGATATGTACAGGCTAGACCCGTTGGTCGCTCCGTCCAAGCCCGAACTGAAGATGGTCGACAAAAAATCGTTCACCGAGCGGCCGCAGACAAAAGATCAGCATGTAAATGTGCCGTCGTGGACGACCGACGGCGAAGCTCAGTATAATCGATACCCGGACGATGTCCAGGCTTTACTGCTCCTGCAAAAGTTGAAAGATATCGAGAGCAACTTTCTGAAAATATCCAAAACTTCCCAGTGTTCGCAGGTCTCGAGCACGTCTCAAAACGCCGCCACTCAAAGTATTTTGGAGCAAGCGGAGAAAGAGGCGAGCGTGGCCCAAGATCAACTGGAAGCCATCCAGAGGCTGTTGAAAGTGGACAAAGCCACGTCTAGACCGAGCGTGGGCCTGAGCACCATTGACGAAGAGGAGGAGCTCCATCCGAAAACGAAGCAGAAGAAAATCGTCGACAACGTCAAAGAAAAGATTTCCAAGGCGAAACAGAAGAACATGGTGATGACCTTGAACAACCTTAATCAGCGCATTCAGCAAATGCACGACAAGTACTTCAACGCGCCGAGATACAATTATTTATCTCTGAAAGACGTTAAGCGACGCGCGAAATTCGAAAAGAACATTGAGACCTTGTACAGGAACGAAGGCTTTGATCCGGAGAAAGAAATAAGTGATATTTTATTGGAGCACAGTGATAAAACTTTAAGCTCCGCGAAGACAAGTATAATTGATGATAAAGTACCTGCGGATGTTATCCAAGGAACTAAACCCGTGAGCATCGTGAGGAAGAGCGTGAGCACGCCAATGGAGCAACATGAAATCACTGCGGACATCAGTTCGGACAATTATCTTCAAAACCGAAGAGTCAAACATGGTTTCATCAAGTTTATGGATGCACTGGAATCTAACCAACCTGAGAAATCGACCAAAGATCAACAGGAAGAGCGCAGTGCACGCTCGAGTCTAGCCATCGGCTTCAGCGATGCTTCCAACGACGCATCCAATAATACTGCTGCTTCGCCCAGTAAATATAAGTCAGCAGAATTCGACGTTATTCTATCTCCCAAAACATCGACGAATAAGAGCAACTCAATCACCGCTTCCGCCTCAGTGGATAGCAAGTCATCAGGCACGCTGCATTCGATACAAGATTCGATATTGAAATCGGAGTTCCTCATGAAGGAGTTTAATTTAACCGAGAGTGACATTAGTATGGGTCTGTCAAATTACGAGTCGAGCATATCTATGTCTGCCAAGTGTAGCAAGTCGCAGCCAAGCTTTCCCAGCATCCAGGAGTTCTTTTCGGCGACCAGTCAAAAGTCCACCGACCGGACGCTAGACACAACGTTCATGGAGGATTCGATGAGAGTCCAGCTAAAAAATTCGCTATACGATATATTTTAATGTAGAGCGAATGTGATGCAAGTAAAATTGTAAAAGTGGAGAAATAAAACATTTTGGTTTGCCTAGACGCTATCTTTTTGCGCGCATATTTTATCGAGCGAATGATAAGTAATAATAGGATGTGCGAGGAGGAACATTCGGTAAAATAAAACAGGAGCGCATCGGATGACTAATGGACTTACATTTATCTGTATTATAGTGACCGGAATAATGTTTAGGGGAAGTGTACCGGAATGAGCGATACATTTGTAGATGTGCTGGCGAAGGGCTCGGCACATTCGGAGCATTTTTTTACGTTATTTCAACATCGTTAATTTTATACCTCGGGCATGTGCTCTGGAAATAGATAGAGACACGTTGGAAAAACACACGAATGAAAACTAAAAAAGTGGCCTCGTTTTGGGGGTTGGTAAATAATTGATTGTACTGGCTGCGGGTCTAATGTCCGTCTTGTCGGACGTTGGGCACAATCCCAAATCTGTTGAACCTTATGTTCGAGTTCACCGCAGGACATTAGATTCAAATGCCTTTTACGTGTTCTTCGTGTAAAATGGATCATTTTAATTTAGAATTGCTAGAGTCGAACCTGCCTAAATAGCATTTAGGTCACGCGCGTTCAATATTACATTGAAGAATACATCTGATATGAAGGGATATTGGGGGTGGTCGTTGCACCGGTTAAAATGGAAGGGAAAAATGGAGAAGTAGCCACGGAAGCAAAATAAGCACGAAGCAACAAAGCAACGCACCAGAGTAAAACAAAAAGAAAAACTAGGACTTCTCCGAGTCGAGGTGGTTGTTTGACTCGCTTGGTATCACGCTCACGAATGGCAAATAACGGACGCCCCACAAGACGGACCTTCTTAATCGTTCTAATTCAAGTGGAGCAACTAAAGAAACCGCAGGAAAACGCGGCTCGGCAGGCGGCGGCGCCGCGAGTTTGCTGACGAGCACGTTGCGAATCGTGCCGCGCGTTTGTTTATGTGTGTACCGAAGAACAATCAATGTTCGACGCGAGTGAAGGCGCGCCGAAATGAGGCACGAGGGTAAACGGAAGGCGAGCGATCTTAAAATTCCGCGCAGGTCTGCGCCGATTTTGGCTTAAATGGATCTTAATTAAAAATCGCCGATGGCGACGTGACGGAAATATTTCCACTATATCAATCATACTAATACCCAATATTTCCGTTACGGTCGCAAAATAAAGTTCGCCAGAGGCAGTCGCCCAATTAAAATTCCTGGTGTTTTGGGTAATTCGCCATTTACCGAAAATAATTAAACTTTTAAAATATAATTTACAAAGTGCTAGGTGACATCGAGTTTCGGCCCGCTCCCGGTTGATTTGCACGGCGGTTAACCGCAGTCCCAACCCAGCTCGCGGGCCTACCTCTCCGGCAGCCCTTTCAACACGTCTCCGCCGTCCCGACTCACGGGTAAGCCGGCGGCGCGGCGGCGGCGGGCGCCCATAAAATGATAAGCAAAATAAATTCGCGCGAGGTAGCGCCGCCCGGCAAAATTTAATTAAAGAATTTAAAGTGAAATTTTGTTTAACTTTCCGGAACTCAATCTTGCGAGCCATTAATACTTTAATAACTCTAAAATTCGGAACGTATGTCAAACAAAAGCGTCGGCGAGCACCCCGTTCAACTAGAGATTGGTCCTTTCAATATTGTAGCTTAATATTGCAGGTAACTTTTGTGCGCGTTTTAGCAAGAACCGCAAAAAGCTCCGCCGCCATAAAAGGATAAAAAAGTAATTTAATTAATACTTGGTGATTAAACGTTAAAACGACTTGGTAAAGACATGTTTTATTAACGGAGTAATCGTCTAGTTAAAAGTGTAATAACTGGTTAGGTACATAACGACCTCAAGTGCAAGTTTCCGGGGCCGAAAAATTTACTTGATAATAATTGAGCATACAATTTGTCTATGTATAACTATGTAGTAGAGGTAGATATAATTAGAATTCATAATTTATGTTTGCTTCTAGATCTCATTGAGAACCACCCTCCATAATTTCCATATACGAATAAATAATGCATGAAACTCAAGACAATATCATATAAGATACCCGAATCGCCGAGAAAAAACAGTCAAGCAGAATATAGACTATTTGTGAAACATTCAGCCTTGGTATTTTTGAATTTGCGTGCCTTTAAATTAACGCAAATTTTCGCGCCACATTACCACACTTTTCAATTGTGGATCGATTCTGCGTGTTGCAAGATTTCCATTTTAAACTTGTTTAAGCAACAATTTAAACTTTCAAAGCAATTGTAATAAATAAAATAATACAATATTATGCTTTCTGCAATTACAAAGATTATACATTTTTTGGATCACACTTAGATGATCTGTTTATCCAGGAACAACTGTCCTCATATTTCAGTGTCCCACAAATGAAATTAGGTTTGTTATTAACTTAAGTTAAGTATTCTTTTAAAATAAAAATATTCACTGTAACTCAGCCATGTGACAAAAAGCTAAGTTTAATGTAGGTCCCTGTCTAACACATATAAATTAAGTACCACAATATTCGCAGTCGTCACATTTTGTCCACCAGTTAAAAGATGTAGAATGATTAAATTTGATTAGAACTAGTATACTGGACCACCCCTTAATGTTTCAGTAAGTATTATGGTGTAACAACGTTATTTTCTACTTAAATTATTGATCTGTAGATTACATGGATTCATTTGCTTATGCCACAGAACATGTGATGGAAATGATAAGCATGTTGATGAAAGAGTATGAGTAAGAAGGTCTTAAATCCTAGCATTTGGCCAGATCAGCCTTTTAACCCATTCTTTACACTGTCCTCATTTGAGGACTGGAAAACCAAAATTTTTCGAATTTGAACTTATGTTTTTGAAGCATTTATAATTGGAAATTTTGAATTTGCATAAAATAGCAAAAAAACTTTAATTATTAGGAGTTATTAACAATAATTGGTGGAAAAAACACGATTTTGGCGAAATTAATTAGGGAAGCAATGGGTACACAAGTTTCCCTGGAGGTTCTATTTGGAGGAATTCATTTTAGTTTACATTGTTTGTATATATTTTGGTTTTGAAGTATAATTAACTTAAATTGAACATTTCTTCATCTTCTGAAGGCACTGTCAATTTCAAAACCTTTTACTATTGGGTTGAGTAATAAGCAATGAGCGTTTTTCTTTCTTTATTCATAATTCGACCATTCCTAATCAAATATAACAATTATTTAATCAATTATGTATTCACCGCTATTACTAACGATTTCCTGCCACCGTTCGACCAGTTTATCGATGCCCCTTTGCCAGATATCGGCAGGCCTAGATTGGAAGAAGCCGAGGGGACAATTTTGAAGGTCCTTTTCGTTGTTGAAGGTCAAATCAGGAAAATGAACTTTCGAATAATATAGTAAGTTTCTTAAAATTTTATGCAAATCGTGGCGAGAGGTGTTTAGTTTAAACACCCATTACTTATTACCCAACCCAATACTAACATAAGTGTGGGCTATCTTTGAAGAATCGATTAAATTAACCATATAACCTAAAAAGTTTGATATTTCAACACTCAAATCTCCTATAATGGCTGTAAATATCAATATTTCATGATCATCATGATCATCACTTTTTAAAGGTGGTTACAATTCATGTCTGCAAAATGAACTCCTTATTTCCAGTCGATCTAGATATCTATGCGCGCACCCTCTATACATCAAATAAGATTAGCATTGCATTGCAAATGTAGAGCACGCGTGCAATAATTAGAATTTAATTAACTCTAATTAAACAGCACCCGTAGGTGGCACGTCGATGTTCGTCAAATGAAACGTACGCAAATATTTGCGAAATGCTGTTGTCGCCACGGTCTCCTGCTAGAAACGAGAGTTGAAGCACGTTTCACCATCTCAAACACAAAACAGAACAACACAAACAAATTATAGAATGCGCTAGCATTCTTGAATTTCATTTAAGCCCGAATTAATTTTGCTAGGATGTCAACGATCACAGTAGGCAAGCTATTTATAATTGAAAGGATAAAAATTTATTTTTGGAATTAGTCAAGAAGTATAAACAACTTTTCAACAAAGTCAGGGAACGTGAGCGTTGCGAATTAAGTTTTGACGGAAAGCTGTGTGAAAATTTAATTTCAATTATAAAATTCAGAGAGAAGACAAATGATCTTCCTTGACGTGACATTATAATTCCTCCCCGTTCCAAGCGGGAAGAATGAAAAATTGAACTCACCGTACAGTCGTAGTGTGCCCTCCGCTTTTCCCAGGGAATTCGTCGAGACGCAATTGTACGTTCCGATGTCCTGCGTTGCGAAGGATCTTATAATGAGCCACATCAACACCTTGTATCCGCTGCGCTCTTCTCGGATCGTGTATTTGCTTCTGAAACGCATAAATATTAAAACGCATTAGCGCACGCTCGGCTCGGGCGGTGTTGCGCGCACGACGAGGTGCAATGTCAGAAGTTTAAAACGTTAAATCCGGCCTAATTGATTCGGCTTGAATATGTTCAAAGTGTTTAATCGCGTTTAAACTGATAAAACATGCGCGCGCGAGGCGCGTTCGCTCGGCGCCGGCCTCGATTTCAAACGAAACTTTTTATTAAATTATGTTCGTGTTATTATTCCCCGGCGAGCGGGCCGAAATTTCGTGCGCGAAGTTAAACTCGCATGCATGCGCCGATGCGCGTAATTCGCAAATTAATTTTTAAACTAACTTTTAAAAACATAATAAAAGAAGATTAAATTTCGTTTCAACTCGCGTACCATTAAACGGACGCCCCCGAACGTCCGAGCGCGCCGCGAAAACTTTTTCCCTCCCCCGGAGCCGCCGACGATGATTTC
>JARRAA010018465.1:0-34295 GCA_030557295.1 Ecitodaemon sp. MM-2014 | reverse complement strand
TAAACTCCTTGTGTGTTTTCCTCAATTGGTTCAAACGTCTGAATGGCAACTCCGTGGTAGATGTCCCTGAGATCCGACTGCATCAGCAATCGATCCAATCCTTCATGTGTTACGCGTGCTAACTTAGCGAATGATGGTGTGGTTTCATTCGAAAGGGATTCGTTGTAGCTAAGTTGATTGTTACCGTGGCGATCTAAACCAATCTTCAGGGTGTAGGTATATGTCGCTACAAAAAAAAAATATAAAAGAAAACATAAGAACCCATTCTGATCTTAAGTGCAACAACTTACGTTTGCAAGGCCTGTCAGGGAACATCCTGGCAAATCCAGGACGACACAAACATCTCATCAATCCATCCACTCGCTGGCACAATTCATTCCTGGACGGCTTACACTCAGGAGCGCATTTATCCGGAAGAATTTCTAAACTGGGAGGTGGTTGAATGAGAATACCTCCTAGTAAAACACGATTGACTTCATTTGTACTGATCATTTCATCGCGTTGTTGTGTTTCGCGAGTGCTATCATCCTTGGCATTCGCATTCGCTTGTTGTTTTGGGATCTTAATCACACTGCCTTGATTCTTATCGTTCATGACGACAAAGAATGTATCTCCATCCTGATCTTGATCTTGTTGATTGTTCTTATTAGTTTGTGCTCGTAGATCGTCCTCCACTTCCTGGTCGCTTATAATAAACTCTTCCAGACCGTCATCCATACTGTCAGTCGGAGCACCTTCAATGACAATAGTTGGTTCAATCTCGCTGGAGTGAACAAGCGTTGGAAGAATGGGATAGCCGTCGTGGTATCCGCTATCATCGGATATACCAGCGGTGTGAAGAACAGATGTTGGACTTACAGTCACTGTTTCGGCAATGGTCGTTGGTTGTACCAAGGTATGTACCTCAGTCACTGTATCAACAATCGTCAGTTTTTCAGTCTTTGTGACCAAAATAGTCATCGTGGAAGGTGGGCCATCTTGTGAATGGACTATAGTTGTTTTAGTAATAGTGACGGTAGCAGTCTTTGTGTGGGTGACATGTCGTGTCGGCAACAGGGCAGTGGCTGTTCCATTGCGATACAGTGGCCGCTTAAAGATCGAAGTAACCACACGACGACGATGACTTGTCATGGTAGGGTCGCTTATTTTCACTTCATTTCCAGCGTGGTGCGTTTGGTGCGGTGCCAGTGGAGTGCTTGCATGTCGAGTGAATTCCAATTCGACGCTTTCCACCGTACCAGTAGGTAGAGGTGGAGTGTGATCTTGAATATCCGAATCAATGGGAATGCCAGTTTCTTGTGATTCTAAGTCATTAGAATGATGCGGTTCAGTTGTTATCTCTGGCGAAGTAGCTGCACTTGACGCACCAGTTGTACTCGACATTGAAGCGGGAGTCTCGGTTCTACGCCTAATCTCTGTATATTTGGGGCTACTTTTAACATCGTTATCATGATCATAGGAAGACCCACTCTCGGTCGTTGAAACTACTGCTGGCTTACGATGTCTATCAATGTCGAAGTAGTTGATTCTGTTAGCACCGTAGTGATAATTTGAATCAGATGCCGTTATTGTGGGACCTGATGGAGTGGTATCACGATATGAATCTTCCTTGTGTTTTATAATATTCCTTATGGTGATGTCAGGGATGCCTGGAGTTGTGGTTCGCCTAAGCGTTGGGCGTCTGGTGATAGGTCTTCGCAATCGGGGAGATTGTGTGGTTGCTGGCAGTTCAAATATGTATGTCGCTGGATTGGGTGTACGACTTGTATGAGGTTTGGGAATATCAATTTCCATGGAATAAGTTGGTTTATAAGTAGGTTTATAAGTTTCGTTCATGTGCGCTGTTGTAATTACGGTCGACGCAGCGGTAACGCTCTGCTGAGGTATAGAGTGTGGTACATGAACAGGCGGCAGTGGAATTGGCGGTGGATTCATTCCCATTACTATTTCATTTGCCGGCGCATTAGTTGTTCGTATCGTTGATGGGGATTGAGTTGGTGGTATTCTTACAACTTCAATCTTAGGCGGATTCAGTTCTGTATCAGGTACCTTGGCGGGAGCTTCCAAACCTACAATTGGTTCCTCTACCGGTGCTTTCATTACTTCAATGCCCAGTGGTTTGTGAACCCTTGTTACATTAGCTACACCATGAGTATAAGTATGTTGTGGTGGAAGCAAGTTAAAGTCAGAGTTAATCTTTTGAATTTCACCAATGTTTAGTTGAAGCCCATCTTGAACTGCTTTCTTTGTCGTTGTAGCAGCAGTGGTTGTCGTGGTAGTAGTGGTAGTAGTCGTTGTCCTTCTTCTGTTGGGAATGTCATGCGAGTCGAAGGTGAAAATATTCGCTGGTTTTGTACCCACATTGGATTTCTTGTAGGGTTCCTCGGTTTGCGAGGTAGGTGCATGGTGAATATGCACATTTGGGTGGAACGTGTTTGTGGGAATTCGTTGACTATGATCAATTGGCAGAGACGTTACTCTGGGTACCAACGTAAATCGTTGATTAATACGATTTAGATATTCGTTTCTTTCTGTTGTGGTGGGTACGTAAACAGGTCCCGTGTGCACGTTCAAAGGAGGACGTTGTTGAACTGTTGGGCGACTGCTGGTGGAATCACCACCAAATACATTTGCGTAAACATTAGGGCTGCCAGACTGTACAATTACATTGGACTCTTGATGGTTGATCTGATTGGACAGCTGATTTTCAGGTCGTACAACAGGATTGTCAAATGGTCTTGGCTGTTTAATGTGAGGTCTATAGGCAAGAATCTCGTTTTCGTGCGGAATGTGATTGTATTTATTTGTAGGCGACTGAGCATTGCTTCCGCCAGCTTTAGCTGCAGCATTTTCTTTTACAACCTCGAATGGTATCTGGCCCGGCGTCAATGGACGACTGTTCGATTCTTGAATCACCTCACCCGCATCGCTAATGTAATCTTCGTTGCTCTCGGGTTCTATCTGATTAATTTGAGGATGCTCATGCTCCAAATGCGATTGGTCCTTATAGAATGGATTATCAGGCGATGATGGTAGAGGCGGGCTCATATAATCGGGCAGTGGATTCGGAGGCCGTACTTGGTCCACTGGCGGTGGTCTGTGGGCAGACGCGAGACGAGGTGGGAACTTAGGACGATTATTCGCATATTGATTAAATATCTTAGGTGGTTCCAAAGAAGGTCTATGTTGATGTAAAACATGGTCGGGTCCCTTCATTGGATATCTATGGCCCTCCGATGGTCTGTTAGGCCTGTGCTCAATAGGATGCCCGTGTTCGTGTGGCCTATTATGCGACTGTGAATAGTCCTGGGGCCGAAGGCGATCGTGTGGCCGTTGCGGTTCTACAGGTCTCAAGTGTTCTGGATGTTTAAGGAAATATTCTTGTGGCTTCTGCGCCTCTCCGAATGGTCGATGTGGTACACGCTGACCTTCAACTGGCCTGTGACTGAACTCTCCCGGATTGTGTCCTATCGGACGAGAAGTAGGTGGTGGGAAGTCGAGCGGCCTAGACGGTCTCCGTTCTGGTGAATTTGGTACGCCTTCATGTTTAATGATGTGCGCATTGAATTCATTGCCTTGCTGAACCATTCCGAATGAAATTGGAGGCACGTTAACGTTGATGTCGTGATGATTAACATGCGAGTCAACGTGAACACCATTAACATAGTCCAAATTTGGCTTGGATGGCCTGATATCCACTTGTCTGAAGTCCAACGGAATAGAATGTGGTTTAATGTTAATAGCATGAGTGCCAACTTTGATGGTACCCCCTACTTCTTTATGACTAGGTTGTCCATTATAGACGGAGGCAAACATTGGCACACCATTGCTAAAGCTCTCAATGGCTGAGAACTCCGGCTCTGGATATGGTGATGGGTCATCAAAATAGTGACCGTTGATATGTGGTTCAGTAGAACCGCCATAAATCAACGCGGTGGTCCTGTTATGCGGAATATTTACGAACGCTACCTGTGAAGGTTGAATGTTAACAAGAAGTGGCTGACCTGTCGACCGTTCGATTACTTCCGGAAGTACGATTTGTTCATTGCGCGAAGATTGTAAAGCGAAATTTGGAACGTTGCCGATAGGCGAGGCTACAATCAATCCATCCTCCGTATACCTATTGCCATCGTCCTGTACACGAATTTCCAAACGTTGCTTCGGTTGATTAGTGTTCAAATAGAACTGCTCATTGATAGGAATGGTTATTTGTTCCCGACCAGCATCGTGTTTGTTGAGACGGACGGCATTCTGGGCCCGTACCGGAATTTTCTGCACAGGCGGAGGAGGTGGTCCCACATAGTCGTCTTTATTTGGCACGTGAATGATTGGATGGTTGGCGGGAGCAATCTGCTGGTCACTTTGGCGCTTCGGCCAGCTCTTAGGTGGTGCTGGTGGTGGCTTCATGCCTTCAATATCTTGTGGCAAAGCTGTGGCAAGATCAGGATGGTTCAATGGTATCGCCGGAATTCTGGGCCCCACTCTGCCTGGTTTCCCGACAATCACGTCAGAGTTTGCGGTGATGACCTCACCTGGACTAATCGGTATTCCCCCGTTTAAAAGGGGGCTTTCATGCGTTGGTTTGCTTCCAATTGCTATCTTCTCCTCTTCCCAGTGATTTAACGCTGGTAAATTTTGGCTCTCTGCTGTTTCGATATCGGCGAGACCTCCCACAGGAATGTAAATCGGCGATCTGTTCTGCACTTCGTTGGCGGATTCAGGCTCGGCGGCGATCGGCTTCATATTAGCCGAGTCGTTCGCTTTGCTCTTCAGGTTGTTTTGAATTAATCCGGCCATAGCATTTAACACGGGTCTGAGCGCTTGAATGTTGATGGAACCCAGAAGATTTGAAACCGGAGAAGCAGTTGCTGCAGGTGCTGCGACTTTTACAGGCTTCTTCACGTGTTCTTTTTCTACTTCGGGCTGTTTCTCTGCCTCTGGCGCTTTATCAGAAGTGCTGCTGCTGGCGTGCGTTTGAGTGGGTTTCGATGCGTTGATCGTCGTTTTGCGTTTGGAATTGTTTTTGCGCTTGGAGGTTACGCTTGCCGTTGACTTTTTAACGATTTCGGAACTCAGCAGAGAGCTCAATGCGTTTTTTGACTGCGTTGAGCTCACTTTGTTTAGGGACGGAGTGCTCTGCTTGGTCGCCGCAGGCGCAAAGGGATCATCAAATTCGTCAACGAAGATGATAGTTGAACCTGTTACGACGTTTGGTTTCGAACTTTCAACGTTTGGGGATGCCGGAGAAAGGTCAGGCATTTGTGTCTTCTCAATGGTAGGCAGGACCTTCGATGGTTTAATTTTGTCTTTGTCTTTCGTACCGACGGTGATTTCGATTTTCTGTCCATCACTGAGCGTCGCGTTTTTGGTAACTGTACTGCCGCCACTCTCCTTGATTTCTTTCTTCAACGAGTGTAAGTATTTCCGGTCCAATAAAGATGGCTCAATTACTTCCGTTACAATGTTCTCAACAACTTTAGAGTGTGAACTGATAATTGTGGAAGTGTCTGTTCCATCTTCTTGGAGCATTGTTGTGAAATAAGTAAATGTAGTGAGATACGTCTTTGTGGCAACGATGTTCAAATTGGCGAGCTCGGATTCCAACTTGTTCTTCTTTTTATTGCTGGTATCTTTACCAATTGGCGACGTATTAATGACACTAGGTTTGCCTTTCTTCTTTGGATGAAGGAATAATTTTTCCGTGACTACATCCTTGGACGTGGAAACGTTCGTAGTGACCATCGTCGCTGTACCATCGACTAAAGTGTTGTAGTACGTGTAAATCACAAAATAGGTTTTCACCACATCTGTAGTTGTATATTCGTTGGTCTTTTCGTCATTTTCATCAAAATCTAAGGCAATATAAGAGGTCATGACTGACGTCCCTTTCGGTGGAATGGACTCGGTGATGACCACTTGGGTCACAACCTCATTGGTGCGGATCACTTTCGATACTTTTCCTTCATACAGCGTCTTTTCTAGCGCGATCGTGCTATAATATGTGTTAGTGTCTTTGACGGCAGACGGTTTGTCGCTGTATTGAAACAAGGAGAGATAATCGTCTGGGGCAGTGACAGTATTAGACACAACGCGCTTGGAGGTAACCACAAGGGGCTGCTCCCCATCTAGGATAGTGTTCAGGTACGTGTAGGTTGTCACGAATGTACCCACGGCTAAGTTCGGATACTGAAATAAATGTGTTTTATATTAGCTGACGAGTTATTAATAGGAAAGAAGATTTGTACCTGCGTGAGAGTGATACCCATGGCGGGCGTCGGAAGAATCTTTCCGGTATTACCGGCATTGCGCTCTTCAGTAGCAACATTCGACACAACTTGTTCATGACTAGAGACGGCAGTTGTCCCGTTCTCCAGATACGTTGTAAGGTACGTGAACGTGGTGAGGCAAGTTTTGGTGACAAATTGATTCGGATACAAAGAAGATGACAAACTTTCAATCTACGACATATTTTTTTGTTAGCGAGAGTATGTGGATAGAAATCGGCTTTGATTACCTTGGATGCTTCTTGAGGTAGCACCATCATCATATTGTTGGTGAGTGTGCTCGGCTTTAGCGTAACTGCCTTGTATATCGAGCTTGGCAACACACGCTTGACATCCGGCTCACCTGGCAGAGTAGTTTTATCGCCAGCTACAATGACTTCCACTCCATTAGACATGACTCGCGTTGCCAAGTTATACCTTGCTTCCTCCATTCCTCTAGCCGCTATGCGCGCATAAACACAGAAAAATCATGTTAAGGGATTCATCACACACAGATCATTACAAGTCAACGCTTTTCCTGCACTAACGCTAGACATAAAACAACGAGAATCTATTTACAAGTATGTACACAATGTACATCTGTACAGAACTTCATTAGTTCTAAAATTGGTAGCACGATTTTAATCAGAATTGTCAAACTATAAACAAATAATATACAAAAGTCTTGGTCCACACGAATGTGGGACTCACCTGGGTAAGACTCGAGTTGTAGGGAGGCCGTCGAGGATGGGTTTAGTTCAGTCATTGGTAAGAAAGGTAACAGCGATTCGGTCGCGTCCAAGTCCAAGAGCGTCAAAGTCGTGTACTTGGTCGTCGTGTCTGTCACAGTCAGCGTCTTCGTGTGCGGTTTCACTTCGGTCGTGGAAGTGACGATTTGCTCATCTCCATTCACGCGAGTGACAACAAACGTATACGTGCGCAACTTACTAGACAACGTCGTAGATGTAAGAGTTTCGACAGTGGACAAGACGGTGGTCTTTAAGAGTAAAACGGGAGCGTCTAGCGTCTCGGATAGTTCAGGGAAGAAGGGTTCATAGTCTGGCAAAGGCCGACTCGTAACTTCATCGTACTCATCAATCGCTTCTTCGCGATCTTCATTCACCGACTTTACAAAGTCTTGGGTGGTCTCTTCGGTCACCTCCGTCAAGTCGCTAGTCGAAGTCACGATGTTTTCACCCGTGCTATCTTCCTGAGATGGAGTGGGTTCCTCATTAAGTAGGGGAGATTCTGTTTTCAAAAGATGTTTGATTTTCTTTACTCGCACTCTTCGTGAAGGAGCGGTACTTGGTTTCAAAGTTGTCGATGGGTTCAAGCGTCTCTTCTTGGTTACCACAATGCGTTTTCGAGGTGGCAGAATGTCATTAGCTTCAGTGGTGCTAATAGGTTTTCGTTTCTTTTTGATGACGCGTTTGCGGTGGAAATTCTTTGGAATGTCACCTTTCGTTATGCTTTCACTTGGGTCCTCGTCTGGCGATGACTCAAGATTGACCGAGGACGGCGCGCCAAGATATTCGTCATTGCTATCGACGTACTTCCCCAAATTTAATTTGAGATAGTCGTCGGGATTATAATAGTTAGTACTTTGGATATCAATGCTTCCATTATAAATAGGTTCTATTCTAATTAACTTCTTAACGAACTTTCGCTTTTTAACTTTGTTAGCGTCGGTGTCTGTCTGTCTCTTATTCCTAATTAAATTTAAATAAAATTCTTGCTTTTTGCTATTCGAATGTAGAATTTTTAGATCGGTTTGCATCAAATGTTTGTTAGAAATTTCGGAACGCCAATTTTCATTGCCCCGTCGAATAAAAATTGCAGACGTCTCCGGTAGGACCTTTGGCATGAGCGGGGCATACCCATCAAGGTCTATAACGCTAAAAAATTACCGTGCGATTTTTCACCACCCACTTTCTCGTATTTCAGCATGTACTTCTTGGAAGCTGTGCTGCCGGGTTTGGTGGGCTTGGCAACAAAAACCGGTGTGTCGGTGACCATTTTCTTGCTTACGTCCCCAAGAATGCTCTCCAGACTTTCTGTGGGAGCATTGTAGGCGGGCTCGGAATGATCCAAGACCACATCGCCAATTGCTGGCATAACGTAAGTGTCAACATACTCAAGAGTGCTGATAACCAAATCATCCAGAATCTTTGAGGGTTGAACCGGCACATATGTGGCCTCGCGCTTTTTCTTATTTTCTTCACCTACCACCACAGTGGACAACACCGTGCTGAATTCCCCAGGGGTGCGACCGGAGACGTACAAGGTAATGACGCTGGTTTCAGGTGCGGCTGGTTTCTTCGGCTTGCTGGGTTTGTTTGCACGAGATGGTTTCTTGGGTGCTTCGGTGGCGTCGTCGACATTCTGATAGTCTTCGTTGATATCACCTTCTTCGTCCAAGGCTAGGTTTTGCTTAGTTTGCTCAGAATCCTGGAAAAGCGCCTTCTTGAAGAGCTCCTCGTTCGAATTAGCATTAATTACACCCGCTGGGTTTTGAAGCAATTGTGGTTGTTGGAAAAGCGGATTGATTTGTTGCTGTTGCTGTTGTTGTTGTAACAGGAGCGGTACCAGCAAGCTGTTAAGTTGTTGATTTTGTTGCAAAACTGGTGTGGGAGTCACCACAACAGTGTCCGTAATAAATTCAGTGGCTGTGACAACATTAGTGTTGCTGTCGATAATAGTCGTCAATATTTCTTTTCCTCGGAAGGTAAGCGGGATCACAGTGGAAGTTTCTGATGTAACGGTAGTAACGTATGTTGTAGTCCTGGTTTTGAATTCCGTTGTGGGTGTACCTGCAACAGCACCTGGCTGTTGGAGACCCAGAAGGGGATTACCTTGCTGTTGGCCGAGAAGTAATTGCGAGAGGAGAATATTTGCCAATGGTGCTTGTGGCAGAGCAGGCGTCAAGGTGTTCACAATTGGATCTACAATGTAGACGGTGCTTGGAATAACGTGGCTAAATGACGTTTTCCTTCCTCGGATATACGTAGGAGTGAAAATAACGGTAGTGGTGGGACTTTCATTCAAAGTAAACTTCGTTATTTGCTGTGCGCCATTAGCTGCAAAACCAGTGGATTCGCTCAAGAGAATGGTAACATCTTTCCCGAAGGGATTCGTGGTAGTGGAGTACTGTTTCGGACCAAGCACCTCAGTGCTCAATTTGGCAGTCACAATATTTTTGTATTCAGTGATCTTTCCGTTGACCACTGGAATTGTAACCTCCGTTGGGATTTGGTGGGTGACCGTAATGGTACCATCAGATCCAGGGAGGACATAATTACTGTCGATATCTGTGACCTTTCCACGAGTGGATCCGCGCCTGCGGGAGGAGCTCTTTCGGGACTTATTGCTGTTGCTGCTAGTCGTCCTTTCGGTGTTGGAGTTACGCAACAGTGAAGATTGGCGAGATGAAGGCCGAGGTGTAGGTTTACGCAAGTTGGAGCTCACTGTAGATGGCCTACGGAAACTACTAGTACGCGAGTTACTAGAATCCCTGAGCGTAAATTGACTTCTAGAGCTTGGCTTCGATGGGGTAATACGTGGAGCAGACGTAGTTCTACTGCGACTATTATAACCGGTGTATCGGTTACGAGTACGCGGTGGTTCGGTTTCAGGTTCTTCCTCTACCGGTGCAGGTGTAGTGCGGCTGGTTGGGCGACGGAAGCGAGAGAAGTTGGACGTTTGACGCTTAGCACGTTTTCGGATGAAAGGCTTAATCAGAACGGAGTTCGCACGAGATTTACGCTCCACTGGCGACGGTACTTTTTCCGTCTGTGGGTTGGTATCAGTACCCTCAAACTCGGTATCTTCATTTTCGTTTTCAATGGCGTCACCTTCATCTTCTTGCTCCTCCTCCTCTTCTACTTCGGGTTCTGGCGTTGTAGTGGTAGTAAAGAGATTTCTTCTGGGAAAGAGCGAGTTGGCCGGTCGGGACCTGGATGAAATTGCATTACTGCGCGGAGGAGTTCTTGTGGTTTTTGGTTGAGCGGTTGTCGTAATTCGACCGTTGCGGCCATTTGTTGCACGACTGGCTGTTGAGCCAGCTGCCTTGGCCGGAGTCGTACGAGGTGCTGAAGTTGGCCGGGCTAGTGGAGGTCTGCGGAATCTCAACAGTGGGTTGGCATTACGTCTGGTCGAAGTTGACTCCAAAGCCGCAGTGGTAGTTTCATTTTCGTCGACGTTAGATGGTTCATCAGTAACTGGTGTAGTTAAATCATTTTCTTCATCCGATGGTGTCGACGGAAGCGTTGCCGAGTTAGCGTTCCGGTTGGCATTGAAAGCTGCTGTTGGGCGAATCCTTGAGAATCTGTTGTTCGCGTTGAATGAAGATGAGGGACGAATAGGCGCGGAAGAAATTCCAGAGGAACGGAATCCACCAGTCCTTCTGGTGCTTGATCCAAAGACGGAGGCGGTCGGTTGAACTCTACCAGAGCTGCGTCCCCTATTTGGAACGAATGTTGAAGCAAGGCCACCCGAAGCAGCAGAACTCGAAGTTCTAGGTCTGGAGAATCGTCGACTGCCAGATGCAGTTGGCAGAATGCTAGATAGAGAACTGCTCTTCCTGCCGCCGCCAAAACGGCTACCGGATTTGGTCGCAGGAATAGCTGTTACTGTGGGCGTGAAATCACTTCGTGTGATTGTGGTGGCACTGCCAGCTTTACTGCCCTTCCTTTTTGGAGCGAAGGTGGGCTTGGCGCGGGATGCAAATGGTCTGATAACTGGTGTGAAGGTTCGCTTCCTCGATTGGAATGTCAGTCTAGATTTTACGCGACCGTCAGAGTCTTCGGTCGAGTTTTCATCATCGTCGTCAGGATTTTCGGTACTTTCATCAACATCGGTGGAATCAGTTATAGATCCTTCAATAACGACAGGCGAAGGAGATATAGATGCTGTCGGGGTAACCTGAACACTTTGAGTCGCGGTAGCAGAGATAGTTGGTTCAATAATAAAACTGGAAGTACTTTCAATTATTTGAGCGTATCTGCCTTCAATTACCGTTCCCAAAACCTTGCTCTGATACACAGTTGTTGTGTGTGAATGTACAATGGAACCTTCGATTAGTCTCACTAAGCCAGTGCGGTGGGCAGGTGGCTGTTCGGTTTGAGCTGCCTTCTTTTCTTCGTCCACCTTGAAGCTGCTCGTGCTTTCGATGACTTGGGCATACAAATTATCAATGTAGGTACCCACAGCCTTCGTAGTATAGAACAGAGTACTAATTCCATCAGCATCTACAATTTGTCCCTGATTGATTGAAACTACGCCAGTCGGTTTAAGTTTTTCTTCAACTTTAGAAGCGCTGATGGACGATGAAATTGTAGAAGATGGCTCCTCTGATGAAGAAGTCGTGTCGTCTAATGGAGCGGTAACAATGATAGATGTACTTTCGAGAACCTTGGCATAAAGACCATCAATATATGTGCCATACACATCGGTGGAGAGAACAGTATGTGTGCCAGAGTTTTCAATAGTGGATCTAATAGTAGAAAGTAATCCGGTCGGCTTAATCTCCTTGTTGATTTCTTTACCGGAATCGAGGGTGTTCAGAATACCTTGCCCAATAGCCCTGCCAATAGCGTTGTCAATTTCAGCAGTCCTGTTCACAACATTGGTAACAGTTTCCAACCGGCTGTTCAGGATAGTGGAATTTCCGACGTACGAGGTTGTATAATAAGTGTATGTTGTGTAATACGTGGTTTGATCTTCATCGCCATCAAGACCTTTAGTCGGTTCAACAGAGGCTTCAATCTTTTCGCTGGAATCGAGTGGAATAATTGGATTCACAGTCTCCAAAGATGGTACGTTAGTTGTTTCGACATCTAGCGGAGCAATAACACTAGTCGCTAGAATTTCGGGAATAGCGGTAGAAGCAATATTGTCGCCGGCTGTTGGAGTAACGACATTAGAAACAGTTTCCTCTCTACTAGTGACTTTAGTGGTACCTTCCTTGTACAAAGTTGTCCAATAAGTGAACGTGGTGAAATAGGTGATTGGTAAACTCAAATCTTCCACGCTCAAAGTGTGAGTTGGAGTCAAGGTCTCAGTAACCACATTTGTGACGGTCTCAAGACGGCTCACGATATTACTAGACGTTGTACCTTGGTACATAGTAGTAAAGTACGTAAACGTCGTGTAACTCGTTTGTAATAAGAGCGTAGGCGAAGGAATAATTTCGGATTCGTTATTCGATTCACTGACAATCTGATCATCAAGAAGCACGTTACGCTTGTCATTGTCGATGATGCGTTTTTCGCCACGAGACGTAGAGCTACGGACGTCCGTTACCATGGTAGAAATGGTTTCGTATTCGGAAAGGTCGAGCAGTTCGTTTTCTGAATGTTCAGGTGTAATTGCAGACTTTTCCTGCGATTTACTTTCGCTGGTTTCGACCGCAGTTGAGAGAATGTCATTTTCTATGTTGTTGTCAATCGATTTGTGACGACTAATAGTGCTGTTGTAATTTCCAGAGCCCAAATCCAAAGCCATAATTTTACTCTTCACATCATCCTGGTCCAAGGGGACAGTCGCAGTGGCTGCAATCTCTTCCGGAGAGGTGGTTGGGGTCACGTAATTAGTGTACACCTCAGTGCGGCTGGAAATCTCTGTTTCTCCATCGACAAAGATTGTGGTGAAATAGGTATAAGTAGTGTAATACGTTTTAATTGCGTTAACCGTGTTCAACACGTGCTTATCGGACAACGCGGGCGTTGCCTTAGCGGTTTCGCCCAAAACAGCCTCGCCATCTTCCAGTGGTGTAGTAACAGTGCCGTCGGGTAAAGCCGTTGGTCGACCAATGCCTACTCCACTCGGTGCGATTTCAGCAAAGTCTTCAAACGTTACCGGTTTCGATTTGAAATCCTGGTTAATAAGCCCGGCTATGGCATCATCGGATGCTTGCGCAGACGGATTCAACGTCGACGTAATCACATTCGTAATGACCTCCTTGCGACTCGCGACAGATGATGTCGATTCCTGGAAATACGTGGTCAGGTACGTGTAAGTAGTGTACAACGTTTTGAAAAGTAATTCAATCTCTTCGCCGTTTTCTGTTGTCATTTCCGTTGTTTCTGGCTCGGATTCGGTGACATGTCGCCGTTCGGTAGTTATTTCGCTGGGGACATTTTCAGTAGTAGTTGCTTCTTGTTCCGCTTCATCTTCTTCTTCAGATTTTTCTTCCGCTGCCAGCGTGGTCGCAGGTGGGGCTTCAGTAGTAGTCGTTTCCGACTCCTGCGCCTCTGTGATTTGCTCAGTTGTTGTTTCGGCTGATTCGGTGGTTGTAATCTCTGTCGCTAACGTTTGTTCAACACTAGGCGTGGCACTAATGCAAGCTTGAGTCTCTTTCTTAACTTCAGTGCTTACCACCTGGTTAGATTTGATAGAAGTGGATGTTTCACCATCGTCTCCAGGGATAAAGAATGTCGTCAGGTAAGTTAAAGTCTTGTAAGTGGTGCTTGGCGCTATCTTGAAACCGTCCTTACATTCTTCAGAATCTTCTTCCTCTTCAGACTCCTTTTCAAGGGTTGTATTCTCAGGCTGTTGCTCAGTAGTAGTAATTTCCTGTTCAGTTGTAGTTTGTGGAATCTCGTTCGTAGTGCCATCAATTTTAAACGTCGTGGTGAGCACATTTTCGGTGGTTTGTTTCTCCAATGATTCGTCAGCTTCTTCTGTAGAGGACTCTTCCGAAGATATTTCCTTGTTGGCACTGGGGGTAGTTGTCAGTACTGCAGTGGACTGAATCATTGTAGACGTTTCTGTGGATTCGTCATCATCGAAGAAAATCGTCGTAGCTCCACCCAATGGTTTCTCGGATACAGATGTGCTGGCGTCTTCAAAAAATATAGTAGACGGCGTGTTCAATGGTTCAGTTGCTTGTTGGGCGGCTTTGGCTTGCAGGGAAGCAAAGATTTTAGCAATATCTTCGTCCGAAGGTGTAGACAACATTGGCAAACGAGGTTCGGACGGTTCAATAGCTTCCGGCGCAAATATAATGGTGCTGCCACTAGTTGTCATCGTGCTCGCTACCGGGGGTGTTTCTATTTTCTCAACTGGCAGTTCCTGTTGCTTAGGTGTGCGAGATGTGCTGTCAACGACCATAGTCGGAAGGCTCTTCTCCATAGTCAGCTTGTGACCTTCTACAGTTTCGGTAACTACACCAGGTTCATGATTCAAGAACGTCTTTACCCTCGTGGCAATTGGTGGTTCGTTTAGAGTGGATGTTAGAGTGGGTCTTATGATCTGAGAGGTGGCTTTCGGTGGCGCAGAACTTTGTGGCGTGAAAACAATCACCGTATCTCCGACAGTGGTGGTAAAATCAGCGAAACCAGTATAGGTGACAGTTTTTAAGTCTTGCTTGTTGGGAATGCCGCCTTTGAAAAGCAACTTCGCTCTGCGTTCTGCAGCAGTGGTCTGCTTGCTCTTCTCCGTGTTGACATCAAAGTCTGGAAGGTCTCCCAAGAAAGAAAATCCACTGGGGGAAAATTCATTGCGCACTGTAAACGTAGGTAAGTTTTCCCACTCGCGGACCTTAGATGGTCCCAATTCATCCTTTCGAATAACATCATTCTCTTCGCTATCTGGAGCTGTCCGTGGTTGATGTAAATCAATATGACGGTGTTGCGCATTGATTTGGAAAACTTTCACATTGTTGTTGTTGTTATTGTTGTTAGAGGAACCGCTGCTCACGCTAAAGGAGCGGCTCTCTTTCTGCGACTCTTCGAATGGCACCCTAGGGTTGTTCGACGGTTCCTGAAGCAATTCCTCATCGCTAAGATCCCTCGACTCTTCTTTGAAAGCTGTGAGCGGCAAAGACGTCGGGAAGACCACGAAAGGACTGTCCACTTGATTGGGTGACACGAAGTCTGTGTTCTTCACAAAGTTGGCCTTGCCTATGAGGTTGGGATCAAGGTGCCAGCGCTTGGGAGAGGAATTTGGGTCGAAATTGGGCGCACGCGTTTGCGCGTCGTTGTCGTAGAGCACTCGCGAGCTCTTGGTCAGTAAGTGCGCGTATAAACGTCCGTTGTCGAGCGTGGTGCCGACCACCTGAGTGGCGTACTCGGTGGTGACGCCCTCCTGGATGAACGTGCGGGCCGTGGATGTCAGCACGCCGACGTCGGGCTTTACGTTGAGGAAACGCCCGAACTGCGATCGACCGTGACTGTCCACCAGCAAAACGGTCGTCACATCTGCGCGATCCCGGTTTTTGGAGTTTTGTGGATGATTCAATAAGTAGTAGAAGTGGTAGAAGAAGACGTCGAAGAAGACGTGTACATACAACGAGTGTCAAAACAAAAACGTGTCAGTTATTTAAAATACAGTAGCTATAATACATAAAAGAGATTGGTTTTATATTCGTTAGTGCGCAGCCGTCACCAGTTTGACTCCTTGCAAAAGGTGAAATGTTCATCATCGCATTTCTACATCGTCTCTGTTTTGTACAATACATTCGATGTTACTTGTTCATTATCTTCTACGTCTACGGGTTAAGTGTACAAATACTACCGTGAAGAATAGAGGAACGAGTATATCTACATCTGCATGTAAATGTTTTGGCCTTGACATTTTGTACAGTTCTTTTTACGAGATAGAATAATAAGAGACTATGTTAGGAATGCATACACAAAACGCTAAAGATAGCACGCTTGGAGTGCAGAAACGGATGGGGAAATTTACATTTGCAAGTGTTTTAATGTCAAGGAGCATTAGAAGATGCGCCGCACGACTGTTAGCTGTGCCTGTCGAAAACCCATCCGGACTTACCTTCTCCATCCTGTCGCCTTCTGCGCGGGGAGGTGTCGATCCGCTCGCCTGCAACAAAACGAAATCCAAGTCAGAATGGTAACAGAGCCGCTCGTTATTCGAGTCCCCATACAGATCCGCAGGTGTATCAAGTGTTCGCGAGCAGGTACACCGCGCTAGACGGCAAGGTGCATGCTGCAGAAGGAGGTCATGCGAGTCCGATTCGAATTCGGCGGCAGAACGCGATACCAGAGAACTCCGTACTCGGTGGAATCGTTCGACATGCCGAGGCGCTTGAATGGCGCGGTGCTGCGCGTTCGCGCAGCGATCAAGATTAGCTCGGGGCACAACCGCCTGACCGACTATCGGTCGACCCACTTCGTGGCATCGGCGCGCCGATGAGCGCGCTCTTCGGCAGACCTACGGATCGCGAATAATTCCCAAGATCTCGCGCCGCGCGCGCTCCGAGGAGCGTATTACGAAAGGAACAATGAGACGCTGGAAACCGAACGAGCAGAAAATGCAGATGTGTTACACATCGCGCACAATTACCGTATTGTTTCTTACGCAAATCTGCAAATCAAAATGCACGCCGGCCGGTGTCGTTCGCGAATTGGTTGTCAAGGTAATCAATTCCGGGCGCGCACTCCTTCGAACGGTATAGCAATTTAGTTTCCGCGCTGCCCGGATGCCGACGCAAATGCGCCGATCATGTACGGCGAAATATCCGATGCCATATTAGCCGCGCTGGCACCGATATGCCGTTGGTCGGTTCGCACGTTAATTCAAAATTGCACTTTAGCGCGGGTCTCAATTAACCGGCTCTTCTTAAGACGGCGGCCAGTCTGCGCGATGATGCAAAAGAACTTGAAATTGTGACGAAATCGCGGCTAAAAGTGAAAGATGGTTCAATCCGCGCCGACTCTCCTAAATGCAACCAGTCCGCCGATTCGAATCTTTAATCAGCATTTATTTTTCCACGCCAGTTATCTCGCTATTCAGCAATCGACGAAATAAAGCGGTACTGCTTTTTTGTCGCCGAGCCGCTGCTTTCCCCAATTAAATTAATTATATGTCGCTTAGGCTGGTTTCGCGTAGTTTTTGTTCTCGTCAAGCGCCATTCTGCGCGCGCCCGAACAATATACTCGGGAGAAAAGTGAAAAATTCGAGGAGCTCCTCAATAACATTCAAAACGTCAGCCTCCGGCCTCCGGCTGGCACGGAAAGTACCAGACCGCGTTGCGCCGCTCGTTCTCGGACACGAGAACGACACACCCAGTGAACTTTTACCCAATAACACACTTGTTGCAGGCCCGCGGACCAGCGGCCGGCGGTGAGCCCTGGGGCGATGCGTGTGAAAAAAAAAATATCTATTTGCTCTTGGCTTCTTCGTTCGCTTCGCTCACGTCCATTCAATCGCCGCTTCTCACCTTTCGCTCGCGCTCTCGGCTCGCGAACTCTTGGAGCCGGCTTACATTAGTCATATTTAGGTTTACAGCTAGATCAACACCGAGGCGAATGATTATGCTAACCGAATTGTAAACAAAGCGGAGTGGGAGCGTCTTCGATAAATATTTATGGCCCCGTTGGTGAACTTGGGATTGGGACCAGACAATAGTGCAGAATTAATTATCTTCCCCGGGGCGTTTTCGTCGACGATTGCGCAACACCACGTACCTTCGTGGTTTACAGTAAGCGGCCAGTATTACTGCATTAAATCCGTGCATTATTTCATTCTGCCCGGCCGGCGCGCTCGCTCGAGTGCATTTAATGCCTACATGCAACCGATTTGTTCTTGTGCTTCAGCGTGACGCAATTGATTAGCACACTGAACAGCCGCAACTGTAACGATTACGGCAAACTGCATCGCGATCATCAAACCGGCGAAACGCGTATGCAGTTTCTCCGCCTAATAGCACGTTGGGTGTGCATAACTCAGTAAGTAAGTGCTCTTCGATATAGACGTAACAGGGCGCATTGCGATTGGTGGCAAAATCGTCACAATTACTCGGCCGTGCCAACTAGCTCGACGACGACGCAAATTGGACGAATTTTCGGGCATTGCGTTTCTAGCGCGCCTTGCGATATCTATTGCGCGCGGTCTCGTCAACACCTAATAACCGAATAACAACGCGCCAGCGGGAATGACTTTTTAATGATGCCGAAAAGTGTGCGGGTAATTTGGGCGATTTCGACTCGAGTCACGTAAATTTGAACTAATGAGACGTAAACTACCGCAATTACGCGAGCAAATGAAGCACGCTCGCGAGTAAAAAATGGATCATAAACCACCCAAAACGGGCCTGATGCGTGCTACGTGAATAAATGCGCGAGCACAAGCTGGCAAACTCGAGACGTCGAGATCGCCGGCGTTCGGTCCCGCGCTGACAACGCGCCAGCCGCGGCGAGTGGCGACTTTGAAAGAGAAAGGAAAGAAATTTTAATTCAATTAAAATTAGAAACGACTTCTTTGCTTTTCTTTTCTCGCGCGCCGGCGCGATGAACTCATTGACGCAGAAAATTGAATCTTAATGCGGCGCAGATTAGCAATCGCCGCGAGATATGCGGCGGCCGCACGTGAACGGAATGGGGAGTGAAAAAGTCGCGGGCGCCACGTGAAAGTCGGCGTGATTGTCGCGCGCCGGGGCCGGCGAATCCACCCCGCGTAAATGCAGTCGCGTCGCGTTGCTCGCGCAACGATTTCGCGGCGCGCAGGAATGCCGCGCGAGACCGCGCGGCCGCTCCTTGCTTCGGGAGAGGATAAAAGAGATAACACTTTCTCTTCGGGCTTCGATCTCTTCTGCGAGCCACTGCGACCGCCTGCACACGCCAACCGACGCGCTCCGGCGAGCACCGGTCGCGATGTCTTCGTGAACATGTGAAAATTTGGAAATCGCGACGCGCCGCAGTTAGTACTACTGTTAATCGGCGATAAGTGCACGAGCGCATAATTGAAACGGCAACGCGGCCGGACCGGTGTTTCCTGCGCACGCTTCCATCATTTATATGCATCTGCGGTGTACCGTAAGCTGTGTACCGTAGGCACAGCGCGAATGTAAATACTGTCAGTAAATATTCTAACCATCGGGATCACGCTGCGAGATGTCGCGTTGGTCATGCCGGGTAGCGACGGTCGTCCAAGCTGGTGCGCGTCGCACGACGCACAGATCGAAGAGCGTTGCATAACGACGCGGGGAAAAAAAACGTGCGCGATCGTGTGTTCTTATGTAAGTGTCGGAGCCGAAATGGCAATTGGCATTTGCCGGTCTCGGAGCCGAGAGCCTCGACGTACGCGCAGATAGAAAATTGTGTCTTCCGCCGGCGCTTTCCGCTAATAGCCGCGCGATGTATTGTGCTCGGTTTCGCAATCGCCCCTCGCACCCGCGCGTAGACGCCTTAGCGGATGTGCTTGCTGCATGGGCCGAATGCGAGAACGTCGACGGTCTAAGACGAACCGAGCGAAATGATCGAACGCGCGCGCCGCATGTGTGCGAAGCGCCGCGCGCACTTTTCAGATGGACCGAAACTTTCTCTTCGCGCTTTTTGCGCGGCCCGAGAGTTATTCGTCCGATCGGCCGATGGCGTGCGCCCAGCTTCGCGCCGCGGACGCGTCGGCGCTCGAAAGTTCGAATATCGCGTTCGTCGCCGCACGAACAATGCGTCAGCAATGGAGCGATGCAAAACGCGGAGCGGCAATTAAAAGAAAACGTCTCGCCGGCAACTGGCAATCGGGCTCGCGCCGGCTTCCTCCGCCGACAGGTTTATTCAGCCGTCCCGCGAGCGAGGAAAACGTCGACGACGCTAATAAATCCGACGCCGGAGCAATTAATTAGCGGGAACAATGAGCGGTCGAATTTTTTCGTTCCTCGCCGCGCTCTCTTTGCCAGCTAACAATGTGCGCCAAATACGCATGCGAGAAGGCCGGCGATCGTATTTTCGGCAGTCGGCAGAGAAAAGCACGCGCGAAAACCGCAGTCGCGCCGCGCCGGTCCACCGATCGGGGAACGAGCGGGCTCCGATAATTAGACATTAGTCGGAACAATGCGCACGTATTCCTCGAGAGCGCGGTCCGGCCGGGCAACTTTCTTCGACACTTGCGCTCTGGGAGAGTCGCCAACCTGCGTGCGTTCGGCGCGCAAACAGAAAATCACGAAGCGACTTTTCAATCTCGCCGCGCTCGCGCGAAAACGCAGATGCCGGCTCAAGGTGCGCGCGCGCGAGTGAAAATAACTTTCGATTGATCGAGCGCTTAATCTATTCCAAAGCCGCGGCGAATATGCGGCGCGTACGCAGCACAAATATGCGACTATTATGCGCGTATTAATTCAGCGCGTAAATTAAGCAGCACAAAGCGCGCTCGATCCGCGCGCGACACCGTCGCCGACGGTTTCGCTCCGAAGGCTCGATCGCAAGAGTCAATTTCAAAAGACGCGATTGCGCCACGTAAAAACGCTCGGGCTAAAATTACGCGCAGACGCAATCAAACCAGACCGCCAGCAATCGCGCAGCGCTCGACAGGCGCGACAAATTTTTATTTGTTACATTAATCCATTCCGCGCCGGTTTTTATTCATCAGCTGCCAATGCAAAACCACTTAATTAATGTGCAATTGGCTCAATGTCGTTGTTTCGCGCTGAGGCATGCCGGCGGCATTGCAATAACCTGTTGAATCTGTCTCCAAGCCTCCGAAACAAATCCGAAGAGACTTCAATGTGCCAACGCAAGTCACAATGCCGTGGCGTTCGCCAGAACCACGCCAAACTTGCGGTGCGCGCACGAGGAAGCGTGAAAGGTTAAACATCCACCGCGGAGAAGAAACTTTCAAAGGTTGCGTTTGTTTGCTGAGAGGATTTCGTGTCGCCGAGAGACTTCCGCGTATGACCGCTCATCGTCTCTGACGCCAATCAATCGCAAAAAGCGCCCGGCGCAGACGAGCCAAGCGACATCCGCGTTTACCGACAAGCCCGCAGCAATGGTCACGATAACGCACCACGACGCGAGAAGAAAAGTGTCACGTGCCCCGGGCGACAGCGCATCTTGAGGATCGCGGATCTTGCGAATGCGAACCAATTGCGCAACTTCCTTAAGCGTCCAGCGCGTTAGCACCATTAACATACATGTCCCCGGAGCGTCTGGAGCAGTCGGCCGGATTGAAACGTTCGGCTTCCTCGAAAAAAGCAACGCACGTTCTTCTTTTAGAGGCCGGCCATTAAATTCTTGCCACTTCTTGCAACGCTTAAAGAGTATAAAATCGCGAATTGAGTTTGAAATTCGTCGCGCTCACTGCTGCGGCGCTGATCTCGCGGCGCTGTCAAATTCCTCGCTCTTCATTCCTCTCTTTTTTGTCGTTAAGCACTTTAATAGCCCAATTTCGTGAATCTGGGTTAACCATTTTTGTCTTCGGGCGTCGATTTAATATCGGCGTGATGTATGTTCGCGCACACGAGAGCCGCGAGCGGACCCGACTAGAAAAACTCTCGAGAATACTTTCCTCTGAGGCTAATGCACGCTTTACAACTACTAATCTGGGCTTATAAATATGTATGATATCTGGTGATAGCAGTGGGTCGCGGCAGACGTGCCACTCTCACCGAGAGAGCACAGAAACGCTGGCTGATATTCTGGTGAGGCGTTCGAAAGAAATTAAATGTGGGCAGTACCCGGTCATGAAGTATCACTATTATTATCATGATGCATGGTTGTTTCCAACGCTCCGACGCCACCAGTTCCCACCAGCCCCGACCATCGGACGCGCTATGCGTGCGCGGTCATTCATTCGAAGAAGACGAAACCTGCGCGACGCAGGTTACTAGTACGTTAATTGCCGACCGAATACGGATGTTGTAATTTGCAATCGTCGACCTACTTGTGGGCTTGCGCGTCGCCACGTTCGGCGGGCCGAGTCGGCCTCCTGCTCCTGCGAAAATTAAATCGAATCGCAGTTATAGCATTCGAAAGGAAAATGAGGCGGCTAATCTCGGTATATATCAGAAGCCGAGCAAGTGCGCGCTGGACGTCGCGCGTGTATGCCGACGCGACCTTCCGTTAGCTTGGTCAAGACGAGCCCGCGGAAGGTTCGGGCTCGGCGGAGTGTGGGTCATCAGCTCCGTCCGACGTCGCAGCGTCTCTCGACGTCGGCATCGCCGAGGCGGCCGCCGCGTAGCGGTAATATCGTGGCGCGCGTCTGTAGGTCGCGTCGTGGCCGCGTGGCCCGGTGCCGTGGGTGTCCGCGGACCCTACTGACACACTAATCAGGAATGCCGCATGCACGCAAACACTCGGCGCGCAAACGCGGACGATATTGCCATCGACAGCGAGCGGGCGCGCATTGATTTACTCGGTTCGCAACTTTCTTAAATGCCGCGAATTGCTGCCGACTGGGTTCGCGCCTGCCAATCCCCTGAAATACTCTTGCCGTTTAGTCATCGGAGCGATCGGCTCGCGAGTCGTGGCATTTCTCGTTGCGCGAGAAGATGCAAATGCCATTGAACGCTCGCTGACTGCGCGACTCGAGAGCGAGCGATTCCCTCGTACAGATCGTTCCAGATTAAATGCCTTGGCGCGCTTCCCAATGAGCTGCGCATCTGCTTCTTGGCTCGCATCGGCGGCCAGGTGGAGGCGCCGAAGTTTGTCTTCGGTTTCAAGGCTGCGCGTAGGCCACGCAACAACAAACCACGGCGAGCGTCCGCAACGCAGTCGAACGTGAGACTTGATGGCGAAGATCCTGCCCATCTTTGTATGCACTCGGAGGTGTTGACGATGTAAACCAGGCGCGGGTTGTCGGTTGGAAAGTTATAATAATATCGATGAAGAAATGGAAAAGCCACAACGTTGTGTTTCGACTTAATAACTCTATCTATGCAAATGGCAAAAAAACACGCAATGCTGCAACAATCAAGGTCACTCTTGCACAACCGGCATATCCTACCCACATCCATCAGTCCGCAGTCCATTATGCTGTGGAAGCTCGGCGAGGAGAAGCAACGACATAAGGCGACAAGTGCCTCTCCCGCTTGGCCGCTGGTAATCGCACGCACGATGTGTAATCGCCGCAATTAGCGGTGCGCTATGGCATAATGCCGCAGATTATGAAAATTGCATAACGACCGAAGACTGCACAGTCGCGAACGCGCAAAAGAAAGAAAGAACCTCCATCGCCGCCCGTCGCTTTGCATCATGATATAATGTGTTTTAATGCATCGCAAGCATATAATAACTCAAATAATGGTCCTCTGAGCGCGTGCCTCGCAGCCATCATAATTAATTACCCGTCGCGGTGCGGTCGCCGCGACTGCAAGCCGCGGATGGGCGAGGGACGGCGGGACGCCGCGCGGGGCTTGGAAGTGGTACAATCGACATCGGCGCGGATCACATCGCACGAAGAACAATATTCGGCCCGCGCACCAGCCGGATCATTATATCGTGTGAAATAGGTGAGTGGTGTGCGCGTATGGCCCGTCGCAGCGGCGCGGCGCATTTTTCGTAATGTGTATCAATTCATAGTCGTCATTACCGCACTCGGTGCGGGTTCCCAGCTCCTAACGAACGCGCGCGCTTCGCTATTAATAAAAAACAAATTCAAGACGAGCCAGAACCAGTCATACGAATATGTAACATGTGAAAAAATGCGAGACCGTTAGCAACCCAATTCTCCAATTCGGGGGTCCCTGCGGCTGCTCGATACCGCGGGCATTGCTGGACTCGGCGCTAGCGGACGGCGCGCGGCGAAAACGCACATCTTTTTGAGGAAAAACGCGTCGCCGAGAGTCGTAAGCGCAAATAGAAATGCGCGTCGGCCGCGCATAGGAAACGGTATAACGGTCTTTCCTATGTTAATCAGTCGGTCGCTCGTGTTTGCGTTCGCATTTTTTGACATTCCCATTCAAACGTTACGCGCTTTAGCGACGCCAGCCGGACGAAATCGATTCGGAATCGGTCCGGCGTATCACCGGCGGGTCGTTGCCATCTGGAGAGATATCAAACGCCGACGGTGGCGCAACGAAAACGAGAAGTTATTGCGCGCCGCAATCGCGCGCGCGAGATATTTTTCTGCATCATCAACGACATAAATATAAAATCGTGTGCTTGTTTGCATTGCGGTCGGTTATGTGGCGTCATTACATCCGACGCGATCGAGAAACGGCGGCCGTACTTGCGGCGGATTTGGAACCGATCGGGCATGGCGAGCGCGACTCGCGACTCGCGGAAGACGCTGAAGATGAAATTTACGTAATGCGCGCCTGCGCGACTCGGACTGCAATTGCCTTCGCCGCATTTGAATTTCACTCTTTGCCGCGCGCATGAACGATAGCCGAACGGCTGCGGCCTGTCGTCCACGCGCGCTGCCATTTGTCCGCGATCGTGTTCGATTTCGCGTCGCGATTCTGCATTCGCATTCTGATCGCGCCACAACGCGACAATGACGTCGCGAGCGAAAACGCGCGCTGCCCACGGCGAAGGAAACCGCAGCCTATCATCCTACGCAGTCCCGCCGCGCGCATTTCTCCCGAGCGCGCGGCTACGAGCGACGATACACGGCCACCGGAAAACCGGAGGAAGCGATGCATTTTCATCAGCTGCCGTGCTGCGATTGTTCATTGTATAAACGTTCGCTTTGTTTCGATCTCCGCTTGCGACATGGACATTGTTTGATGACATTGTATGATAATAACAATCGAAGAATCCCCGAAAGTGGGACCGATGCCGTCGGCGCCACTGGACTCCTCGGAATGGCGCATAATAAGCATTTACGAAAACGTTAATTTCTCAATTAGCGCATTATGACTTTTTACTCTCATGCGCGACTATGAAGTGTCAAGGTCTGAATTCATAAATTCATATACCACTCTGGCGCCCGTTCACTTGATTGCATGGTAGCCCCAGCTCGTTTTGGACACGTCGGTAAAGACCAGTTTTATGGCTGCTTCGGAAAAAAAAGCGCGCTCAATAAACGCTCGACTCTTTAAAGCGACAAATAATATGTGGGTAAAAACATTTTGTTATCGCCGTGACTCATGGCCGACACTTATAGCCCCTAATAAATAACCACATGGCATATTCTCGTCTTCCTTTGTTACTGCGAGCCCACGGATATGAAGATTAAACGATTTCGGTACATTGTTTAGAAAGTCACGCTCGAGTATTCAGCGTAAGTCGTGAATTGAAACATAAAAAAAAAGCTCGGAAATGACGACGCTGCGATGAGATAAACGAATTTGTATGTTCGAACCAACGCGCGCAACGTTGTGTGTGTGTTATCGCAATTTGTAATGTTCATATGCGGCGAACATCGTCTACTATCAATAGCTAGATAACTCTTGAAATGCGCACATCGCGAACGCACATTCGATGGTTCATTTTAGGCTGGCACCTCACGCGACGCGGCAGATCGTGAAGTCCGAAAGATTGCAATTGTTCGTCAGGATTAACGCGTCGCCGTATATTCGTGTGTGCTCGACAATAGGTTCGCCTTGATGATTTAACGACTCTGGACGCGCGCGCCGCATGGCCGTTGCAGCCTCGCTGGAAACGCACCAATCTTTGTTGATAACCGGATCGGGCGGCTTAAGCAAAGCGAGTTGACCGTCGCGTCTGCGACTTCAGTTACGTTACTGGCGCGGCGCTGAAAGAACGTGCAAGTGGCGCGAGAGACGAAACCATGCGGGCTTATATTTTAAGAACGCTCGCGGCGATCCTGCTCATCCGGCACGCGGTGGCGCTAAGCCAACGGGACGAACTGTTCCAGGATTATTGGAGCGAACGCAAGGCGATACTGCTCCTCGAGAAGCAGCAGTCGTACGGTGGCGACCTGGTGCTGAAATGCAGAGAGCTGCAGGCGAACGACGTGCTCATGAAGCACAAGAGCGAAGAGTGGCGCAAGGGATTCGAGAAGCCGGGCGAGTATCCTCCGAGCATGCACTTTTTCAACGGCAAGGCGAAGATGGAGCAGTCGAAAGTGTTCGAAATCATCAGGCGAATGCCGAAAGGCGCTCTGCTGCACGTACACGAACTGGCCATGGTGTCGTTAGACGCGTTAATTGAACTGACCTACGAGCCCGGGCTGTACATGTGCAACGATACTGTCGCCGGCCTGTCGTTCACGTTTTCCAAAGAGTCGCCGGTCTCGCCGTGCGGCGTCGACTGGCAATCGCTGAATGCCGCGCGCAGCAAGGACCAAGGCGGCGTCGACGCTTTCCTTCGCAAGGCGCTCAGCTTGCTAGAAGATGACCCGGCCGCCGCCTATCCCAACATCGACGTGGTGTGGGGACGATTCGCGGATCTGTTCAGGATTGTGGTGCCCATAATAACCTACATTCCGGTGCTGAAGAACTACCTCGCGAAAGCGATGGAAGAACTGTACGACGACGGCATTCGGTACGTCCAAGTGCGTACGATCCTGCCCTCCGTGTACGATATGGAGAAGACCTACGACGGTGAGGAGTTTTTGAAAATCTTCAAAGCCGCCAGCGATCAGTTTCGAGCGAACTACACCGATTTTCATGGAGTGAAGATCATCTACGGTCCCGCGCGTCACGCATCAAACGAAACTATGGCCGAGTACGTTCGGACGTTCATTCACCTGGCACACGCCTATCCCGATTTCGTCGTGGGTTTCGATCTCGTGGGACAGGAAGACAAAGGCAATCCGCTGAAGGACTTCGTTCACCATTTGTTGCCGTTGAAAGACAAGTACAAATTCTACTTCCACGCCGGCGAAACCAACTGGCTGGGAGCCTCGACGGACGAGAACCTGCTCGACGCCATTCTCCTCGGCACCAAGCGCATAGGACATGGCTACGCGCTAATCAAGCATCCGGAACTGCGCCGTCTGGTGCGGGCGCGCGGGATCACCGTGGAAGTGTCTCCGATCAGCAACCAAGTCCTCAAGCTGGTGGACGACATCAGGAACCATCCGGCCGTGGTGTTCGAGCGGGAATCCGTTCCGATGGTGATCACCAACGACGACCCGACCTTCTGGGACGCCAGGGCGGTGAGCTACGACTGGTACATGGCGTTCATGGGAATGGCCAGCGAGCACAGCGACTTGAGGCTGTTGAAGAAATTGGCGATGCACTCCATCGGCCATTGCGGATTGCCCCGCGAGGAGAGAATGCGGCTGATTGCCGAGTGGAAAGCGGACTGGAAACAGTTTGTGCACTGGTTGGCCTCGGACACGATTTAATTGAATCGAATAAAAGAGTCAGAAACCTATTCCTATCGCCTTCGATTAGGTAACCAGAATCGCGGACAGGTTGCGCGCGCACGCGAGCGCGTAAAAGGCGTCTTTTCTCGCGAGGTTTACTATTGTTCGCGCAGCTTCCTCGACATGACGTTATGAATGTGCGAGCGCGCCGCGAATGTGAGAAAAATCGGCCGCAACGCTCGGCGGCGATTTTTACGTAATTGGATTACGTTTGTGCGCCGTTCGACGACTTTTTCCGAGCGCTCCGCGGCATCTTCGTCCATTCTTCGAACGCGCGCCGATTCTCATCGCCCGCGCGCGCATTGTCGAGCACATCCACTTCGTTCTCGGCGTTTTACTTTGTTTTATTTGCTTCGTTGGTAAATGGGATGATGCTACTAATACCTCAAATAAAAGTGTGGCGCGCGGTTGTGCTTTAATTTTCTCATTTGCGGACGATCTATGGTAATTTCATTGTTCGCGCGCGCGCGATAGCCGAAATTGGGCGCGATTTGGGCGCTCTTGCCGTGGGAATCCGCATTTTGCATCATTGCGGTTTCTACGCCTCGTTCCCCCTATAACGCATTGTATAATGTTTTTACTTTCGGTTATTTCGTGAATCCGCAATCGCATTACGCCCGAGCGCGGTGTCAAGAGGAAGAAATGCGCCGTGAAAGTTGACGTTGCGTGATTGCGCCTAGCCAAATCGCATCAATAGGTAGGTATCAACGAGCACGCGTTTCGTCGTTCTCGCCATGCCAACGATATCTCCACAAATCTCCGCACACGCGCACACAACTTACCGATCGCCGAGCTCGCGCCGCGCGACGCCGCCGCGCACGCTGGATCAAATGAGTGACGTGTTTCATGCATGAATTTCTAAATGGCTGCTTGCGCAGGTCGAGGAACATTATTTGCAAAGGAACCATGCATGTCGATTAGCGCATCTGACGGGCAAACAACAGCATATGCTCGTGCGAGCGAGTCTTCTTCTCGGACGTACGTCTGTTCTTCTTCTCAGCGCACCTGCATTCATACCATCTTTAGTCTGTATTCTCGGCGCGCACACACGCGCGCGCGCGCGCACGAACTCGCATCCACCTCCAGCAATCTCGGTTAGCCGAATCGAAGCAATCGCGATCTTTGATCGTTTGACATTGATGCGGGGCGTTGAGATGCGTGGAGGCGATACAGTTCGCACTCGTCGCGCAGCCAATTCGATATCGGTGTCGCGATGCCGTCACTCGGGCGGTTCTTTGCGATGAAGGTTCCTCAACCCCTTGCGCGGACGACGCGCGCCACGCAATATTCGATTCGACTCAGTAACAACGAGATTCGTGGAGACACGTCCGCAAATGGAAGAAAACGAGACCGCGACGCTGCGAAATGCGATATTATCTAGCCTGCGCGTCTTACCACAAGGCGGCCGCTCGAAAAAAGCGAAAGCGCGCATCGGTACGTACCTGCAACAAGCAAGAAAAAAAGCAACGATCAGTTATTAGTTATGACGACGCGGCGCGCCAAGAGCAACGACACGTCTTCGCACGAGATACGGGTAATTAAGACGCCGCTCGGCGGGATTAACACATTAAAATCTCATTTTATCGCTCAAGTAACGATCTCGAGTTCGCCGATGCATCGCGCCGGATGGCCGCGGCGCAAAAATGCGAAATGATTAACTCGCGAATCGCCGGGAAGCGATACGACAAACGTAATGAAAAAATAATGATCGCGTTAATAACGCGCGCGGCGCGCAAACTGCAGAAAACGTCGAGCCCGCCGAGTGCGCCGGACGAAATTGCCCGGGCATTAGTTGAAATGGCAAAGCAGCGATTTTTACAGTTATCGGCGAAATGCTCAACGATCGTCCGTCCGCACGCTCGCGATCGGCGTCATTCCGCCGAGAGCAAAGGAAACGCAATCATTTCCGCGCTCGACGCTCGAAGACGAGCGCGAAAAAAAGGGCGAACCGGAGGGCGAGGATATTCCACAATTAACAGCGCAGCTGTTGCGTTGAGTAACTATTTTAAAAGGCGCGATCCGCCTCGATGCGTTCGTCTCTTTAAATCGCGTGTGGCGCGCGTTGAAGATTAGTTTGTAAACATGCGCGGCCGTTAGTGTAATTAATTGCGCGCGCGCGCGCGATTCGCTAAATAATTCAGAAAACGAAAATCGCTCATCGCGCTTCACGTGCGCGAGCGATTTTCCGCTCGGTGGCTTTAAAATCAAACGCGACTTTCGTCGTAATTCGCCTCGTAATTAACGGCGCGCGCGCATCCTGCACCGGGGTGTGCCGGCCGAACGAAAAGAAAAGCGCCCGCTCCGCATGATCGCGCGCGTGATTTCGCAGATTCCGACGCATTGTTAGCGAAAGATGATGCCCGACGCGCTGCACCGTCTGCGCCAGATATCTGCGATTGCAAATGTGCCGCGCGAACAAGTGCGCCCGAGTGCGACGAGCGCCGCGAGTGCCGCAGGTAATGGTCGCGAGTAAGAGTAAAAGAATCAGAGGCCTTGCGCGGTCGCACCTCGTTCGCATGCCGGCTGGCCGAAGCGCCGCGAGAAATGTTTGCCCAAACGCGGCGCTGTCAAAACGCCGAGCGTTATATATTACGAGCCGAGCGCATTAAATGCATTCCTCGGCTCACGCGGCGCGCAATAAAACGCGATCCGAGCCATGCGGCGCGGCGCGCGCTCGCCGATCATGATCTTGGCGGATTTCGCTATCGTTCGGCCGGCGCATTATGCGTCCGGCGCGAAATTTCGGCTCCGAGATCGCGCGATTGAATTTTAAAGCGCTCGCCCGTCTCTTTTCGCGGCGGGCAGCGAGATTCGCTTGACATTTCTCCTCGCGCAAATGTCCCCGACCGCCTTCGCGACGGCGCAAAAAGTCGCCGCGGACGCGCGCCGCGCCATTCGGCTCGCTCGCTTAAAAGATCCCGCGACGCATCGCCGTCGAACGTTATCGCATTAATTGAATAACTTCGTTGCGCGCGTCTTCGCGACGACGTCTCTCGGCGTTCGACGAGAGAAAGTCATTGCTAATGTGAATTTTCAGCGCGTAACATTCGATTATTAAAAAATTTGCATAATATGTGCTCGCGGTAATTTCGCGCTCGGCGAGCGATTAAGTTTCACGCCGAAATGCGTGTTGAATAATAGGCGGCTCCGCGTGTAAATTCATTTCTTTCCGAAGCGCAGCGTAATTAATCGCCGCGCCGAAAACGCGCGCGCGCGGTAAGAGGTAAACTTGAATTTTCGGTGCGAGCGGATCAAAACATGTTTCGAATTCGAATTGTACTTTGACTGGGAATAGAAAGCATTTACGTAACGCGTGGCGAGTGAGCGGCCGCGGACGTTCGCCGCCGCGCGTCGCAGCCAATTACGAATTCGGGAATGACGCCGGCGCGCGACCGAAGCCGCGACGAGCCCGCGATCCGGCCTGCCCCCGCGGGCGCGCGCGGCAAACAAAGCGCCGGACGCAAATGGGTAAATAAAGCGACGCCGCGAGCGCGGAGAAGAAAGATGTAACCGTTAGCCTCGCGCGTTCGCGAAGTCGCGCGCAAATCGACGAAGCGCTTAAGACGACTTAGCGCGTACGCCGCGGCGGCGCGCTAAATGCACGGCGGGCGCCGCGGGACCGGAACCGAGATGATAGCGCGGGTGCCGCCGGGCAGGTGCCCCGCGGACGGCCGCCAAACGCTGACGCATCTCGTTGACATTTGGACGAAGATTTGCATACGGGCAATTGTCCGCGCGTGCGCGATCGAGAGGCGAGGCGCGGGCCGGCCGCGCGTAGAAAGTATTTTCGTGTGTTTCACCGCCTCCGGGCAGGCCGGCGAGCGGCCCATGCTCGGAAGTGCGCGCGCGGAGAAAGAGGAACCACCGCGCGCCGGTTAACTGTAATCAGCAACAGACAGTTCGCGGTTTTTCGCTTTGATAGGAGCGCGAGAAAAATCAGCGCGCCGCACGAGTTCGCGCCTGCCAGCCGGCGGCTCGTCCGGGGAATCGGCGCGGATCCGCGCGGCATTCAATCGGCGCGATATAGTTACCTGCTAGTGCGTCGGCCAGCAGGAGAAGTGCGATCGCAGCGCGGGGCAAACTCCAGGCGCGGAAGCGCCAGCTCCTGGCGCTCGCCTGCCGCATTTTCGGCGTGTTGCTCTCGTCTCTCGACGGCGGCGGTGCGAATCCTTCCCGCAGCGAATCACTCTGCGTCCGGCGCGTCGCGAATTTTCGGTGTCACTTGGTTTTATTCGATAATCCAGGCAGCCACATAATAATCCTGTCGGACGTCCTCAGCGAAGTCGCGGCGCACGCTCGTCCTGGCCGTGGGTCGTGCGGAAGGCACTTCGGCGGTCGCACTCGGGAGTCTCGCGCTGCGTACTGAACGTCGCCGTGCGATCGGTCGCGCGAGTTCTTTTCTTTTGCCCGCTCTTTCGCCGCGGCTCGTCGTCGACGTCCTCACGCCGCTCACTTCTGCCACTCTTCGGCGCCGCGCCGGGGCCGCGCGCGGCCGCTCTCTTCTCCGCCGCGCGCCGCGGCGGTGGGTGCGCTCATTCGCAAGCAAGAATGTTGCGAACGGCGCGCGCGCGCGCCGCGAACGCGCTCTTTGGGCCCAGTCCTCCGTGCTGGCCGCGATTGTTTCGCGATCAACGGGAACGCGTCGCCCAGGAATGCGCCCGGCGCTGATATCCGACAAGTGGTTGCGCATTGTCGCGCCGACCTTGTCGGTAATGCGCTTTAAATTGATGCAACGAATCGTAACGAGCGTATTAGGACAGGAATGGAAAGTTCACGAGCGCTCGCTGAAGTTGTCGAGGCGCCCAAGGTGCCCGGCTTGCAGAAATCGCGCATTCCGCGCGATTCGCGCTACCTGCTAGCGCGCCGGCTGTCGTTAGGCTTTCACGCGAGCCGACAATTCGGCGGAATTTCACCGAATGGTCATGTATTCACGATGCTTCGCGCGCCGAAGAGAAATTCCAGATGCGCTTCGATTCGATCTCCGCGGCCCGCTCATTTCCATACCGATTCCAAAATTGCCAGACACGCGTTCGTGTGATGCTGGTTATTGCTCGCCCTCGTTCGCATTCTTAGACGCGTCCGAATCATCCTTGTTTATCGGCGAGGAAAGTTTACAAGTTCGTTAGTGTGTCAAAGTGTCCACATGCCGGATCCGAAGCGAATCGGCGCCGGCGCGCGCGCGGATGCCGCAAAACTTTTGGATTAATCGCACGCATTACTCATTATCCTGGCGCTCGGGTGCACAATTGCACAATTGAGCACGAATGTGCACACGCGCGCGCGCGCCGGAATTGCGCATGCCGCGGAATGTGCGTCGCCGCCAGCCGTCGAGGAGTTCCACTTCTATTTGCTTGTTCTCGCGTTGCCCAATGCGTCGGGCGCGCACGTCGATAAGTTCCTGCTTCTGTATATAATATCATATTTAATTAAACAATGCCGAGCGCGGCGACAGGTCGCGCGGGTGGGAAGAGAGAGACTGCTAATGCTTCGACGGCGTAACGCGTTACAATGCGATTAAAAATGAGGTAATCCTAACATGATTTCGTTACAATTTCTTATTCAATTTGGTTCGAAACGTTTTCCAGGCTGTGAGAACGCAGCGGCGAGCCGGTTGTGCGACCGCTTATTATTGTTGCCGCGATTTCGGTTATGCATAAAATATCGTAAGACGTAAACTTGTGAGAAACCATTCTTGCGCCTGCTAATCCAATTTCGTTTGATCCAGGAAGCTTTTATGAAATCGGGCCGAATTGCTAAGAGCGCGCGCGACGCGATTTTCAAAGTTTGCCGACCCCGGAGACTAGGCTAGGCGGGTTAAAGTTGAACGCCGGAGTAATGTGTGTTAACGAAATTCACGAGCGCGGCGGGCGCGTCGTCGAACCGGAGACAGTTTTTTCTCTCCGAACCGAAGCGCGCCATTCGCAGCCGAATAATAGATATCGATGAGATGAGGCCCGCGCGCGCGGCGACACACTTTTTAATTCGAATTTCTTTTCGGGGACCGGCGATTCCATTAGCATCTATTTGCTTAACGCGATTCTTTCTCCGCACCGTCTTTCGACGAATTTAATTTATTGCATCACCGGAAAGCGGCGCGTCCAATCCTGACCTTGTTTGCGATCAGCCAAGGATGGTCGTAGAAATTCGAAAACTGCGATACGACAATCAGATTTTCTATATTTACCATTTAATAAAACGCGGGTACGCCTCGCAATTATCTGCCAGACGAACTAATTAGCCTACTGGTATACTAATTTGCCGAAATCCTGCATTGTTCCGCTCCCGTCCCCAAATAAAAACTTTCAAACTTCTCGATTTTCTCGCCGCACGATAGGCAACCCACGTAACGCGCAATTCCGACTTCATTCACAATGCGCAAAAGTTTGCAAATTCTAGGTAAACGCCAAAAATAGAAAATTGTTTCGAGAAGCGATCGACAGAGAATCGAATTATCTTTCATATTCTGTTTACAATCATCGAAAGCGCGAAATTTGTTTTCATGCTGTTAAATATATTTTCCCCGCGTTTTGGGTGTGACACGAAACGTGAGGAATTTTGCAATTAAAATGAGTTGTTATATGTAAATAAAAGCCACGCTTTGGTTGCAATTAACATAATACTAAGTTATACAAACTTTATTTTATACTTTAAAGGCAAGGAACATTCCGTCGATTTATGACCTCTAATTCGTCAATGGAAACTAAACAAATGATACATCCTACAAAAATAATCACAAAAGTACAAAGTTGATAATTAAATTATGATTCTGTGCATTCATTTGTTATCGCGTTATGAATTATTTTCACTTATACGACCCTGAGAAAGATTTGAGTTGCTTTGACTAATATCTAATTAGAAACCGCATTGTTAGTTTCAATAAATATAGACATAACGCGTTAACGTTATGAGTCGTTGGTCTATGCGTTTACACGCGCCCTGCATTTTATAATTGAATTATTTTGCGATTTTTTGAAATTTTGAAAAATTGTTCGGAAATTGACGATCACTTTTCCTCTACCTTTAATGGTTATGAAGATATTCAACAAAAATGTCAACTGACCGAACTTTGAACGCGTTGGA
>JARRAA010018418.1:0-10233 GCA_030557295.1 Ecitodaemon sp. MM-2014 | reverse complement strand
TCTACACTCAGGTGACTGCGGTCGTCCGCAAGCAGAAGGCTATTATAAAACAACTGATACACAAGAAACAATGCATGATCACTAAGGTGCATCCGGGACTGACGCTGTTCAAAGAGGGGTTAGGCAGTATCGCCATTTCGAATATTAAAGGTATTCAGGAGACCGGCTGGAAACCGACTTTGAGATCCAATAGGGGCGCAACGTACGTAGACGAACCCGAAAACGTCGAAGAACTTTCTGCGTTGTTAAAAACCGTCTTGACGTCGGTTAAAAGTCATCGACAAGCTTGGCCGTTCTTGCAGCCCGTTGTCGAGGCAGAGGCTCCTAATTATTTTAACGTAATCAAATATCCGATGGGTAAGCAGTCAACGCTGTGGCAATTATCACTTTCAAATGTTATTAAATCCTTTAATTTCATGTGCATAGATTTGAAAACAATGACCGAGAGACTGAAAGCCCGCTATTACGTATCGCGTCGACTGTTCATCGCTGATATGATGCGAATGTTCACCAACTGCACCACGTTCAATCTGCCCGAAACGTCGTACTATCAGTGTGCGGTTACCCTGCAACAATTCTTCCAAAAGAAAATGAAAGACATGGGCTTGTGGGACAGGTAATTCGTGCACGTAACTAGGCTCGCTATCGATGAAACAATGATGACCATTCGTCCAGCTTTGCTTTTGGATTGCACGACGTCATTGAAAATTAAGCGAATACGGAAAATCATTGGGAATTGAGAGGATTGTCTATATTTTTAGTACAACTATTTTCTTAGAGTTTAGGTTAAGTTTAAGGTTAGTTTTGGTCAGGGAATGTTGAGCGTTAACGATGTTGACAAGAAGTGAATTTAGAACTTTATATAGTTGTTATAAATTGTACGATTGCGTTGCGGGACGATGAATTTGCGAGAATTCGACGTCGAAGAAACGAGTACAACTTTCTTCATTGAAGTGAGACAAACATTTTAGCTCTTAGCTGTTGATCAATTGTAAAGTGTATTTATTATAACAGGTTATAACACTTGTCGCAGGGAATTTATTCATTTTTGGGCATCTGTCTACTTTGTGTAAATACAGCACTTGATTTGATTTGAAAATGGCGATAATAAATGAAAATTGCATCAAAGTGACCTGCGAAGCGTTGTTTGTTGGAGCTGTTGACATCAAACAGTGCTAATTCTATGGTCAGTATATATTTTCACAATTGTCTGTAAATAATTCAATTGTTTGTCGTGATGTAACATTTAATTAAGTCGATTCGAACAAAATTGCTAGTTGTTTAGATGTTTTTCTTCGGTGCGCGTTGTAGCGATGCGTGACACGCGATGATAATTATTTGATTAACTTTCCGTTCTTTTCGCGCGTATTCCCGACTAGGGAGCAGTCGTACGAATTTGTTTACTTTTCGACAAGGCGGTTTTTATGCTTCAGGTGGTTCATATAATTTTAGAAAGTGCCTTCGTCTTGGTCTCGTCGTCGACGAAGAAATTTCATTGACGCGCTCACACGCTCGGCTGGAACGGACGCTGGCCATTCGTTCGTTATCCTCGTCCATGCTCGATTCTCATTCCTTGTTGCTCAATTCGCTTTAATTTATTCCGGATATTCCGCGCCGCATAAGTGGACGGCGCGGAATGGCAACGAAAAGAAAGTACGAAATGCTTAATATTTACACGCGAACGAACGCGCGCGAACGTACGTCTTTCCTGCGTTTTTGTTTATTAATTTGTTTATAAGGCGAGCTGCATTCGTTTACGGCGCGCTTTTTATCGCCGCGATTATGGGCGTAATACTCTTTGAGTGCGGCAAATGTGATAAATATTATTCTCTCGGCGGCCCGTTAAGCGGTTGTAAGGCTCAGGTGAAATGTCGCCTTGGTGGCTGCTTTCGCTAACGAGCAGTCTCAGCGACTTTTATTTTATTGCTTCATCATTTGTTTTTGTTGTGCATTCTGTTCATTACACCGGAGACTGTTTGTTGGCGGGGGACGTTCAAGGATTCCTCAATTGAGGTCTCACTAGGTGACACGTTAGTGAAAATTGGAAGTGACTTGAAATTAAAGTCATAATTGTAGAATGATGATTACATTTTGCGTAGGATGCTTGTAAACGCGTAATATCATCTTCATTGGGCACGACTCTACCAATCCCAGGAATGTCTAACATTTTTTCTTGTCGATGATTAGTAGGATTTAAGTTTTTTACCAAACTGCGCAATGAAATTATCAAAAAAAAGATAATGAAACAAAACGTTTTTCAATAGATGGCGATTATTAGAATAATTGCATTGTGTTTCACCTTGACTTGAAAAACTGTTGCAGTATTAAATCTGTTTGGTTAATTTGTCCAACCATTAATAGTCCATCAACACGCTGATGTTATGATTGTTTTATTTTAAGAAAAACAAGTTCTGTAAGGTTTTGCAGCCCTGACGTGTTTTGATGCAAGTTCAGAATTTTTATTTTTGGAAGGATCGCGATGCGGAATGTTAAGCTATTAACGTGGAGAGAAGATTCGTAACATGTTTACAAAAATCGGAGGTTTTTATGAATAAGAAATCGCACAGCAACCTCAGAATCTGGAGGAATACTCCGCATCAGTTTTCAACATTAACTTTTGGGAAAATAAAGCTGGGATTGTCAACAGGTGCTGTGGAGTCAAAAAGATTCTCATATAAAAAGCGGATGTGGGTTTTCCCACAGAACCCAGAAAAGCTTGGAACACCCTAAGGCGCAATTCAAAGGCCCAGGAGTGACTTGTTTTGACTTTTTATGAAAAAATTGTTAACGAATTACTAATATATGTTTTTAGCTTGTTTTTTTTTAGCTAGTAAATAAAATTTACATTTAGATAATAGCACGTGGAAAATTTAACTAATTATTATTCAAACTGTTTTTGGTTTGGTGAAAAATTTGCGTATTTATCTGTCCTATTTTTCTAATCTAATAACACGTAGAAATATTGTTAACAGAAGTAATCGAGTCAAAAAACATACTTTAGTTCATTTTATGTCATTGTCCGGCTTGTCAATTGACACTTAAAATGCTATACATGGAAACACTACATAAACAAAATAAATTATGCAATGAGTTATTACTAAAATCATCAAACTCGAAAGCTGATTAACGAGTTGGTGTGTGCATAATTTATTTAACATTTATTGCATATATTACGACTTGCGATGTGACATTATTTGCACCTCTTTATGGGCTTTCCCCAATAAAAATTGTGCGTCTTTCACAGCGAGCCAAGTCTATGCAAATTGAGTTATAACCGTTAACAAGTCGTTTTCCGTGGGTAAATATTTAAAACGAACTATCTTATTGATTACATTATGCGCATGTGAACACGTGGAGAATATATTTCTACCTATGTTTGAGCAAATGCAGAAAAATCTAGAATAATTCGTTTGTATTTTTAACATTGTATCATTTTAGTATTATTAATATTATTTTATAACATTGTATTGTACTTTGTTTTATGTACGTGCACAGTTCTCGCCTGTTTTTGATCCAAATTCAGGACTACGCAAAATTCTTGAACTTGGTCTATGAATGTGAGAACACTTTGGCATGCATCGCATAAGGAATAAGTGAATTAATTGTTAACTAACCAGAAAACTAAAAGTGTCCTCGGTTTAGATAAATACAATTTCTACTTCATTTTCTGCGCAGCTAAACTATGCGAGAGATTGTGGACCCTCTTGGGGACCATCAAATTATACACTTTAACACACAATTAGTCAATGGCGGTCTTGTTCTATGTACAGTCTAGGCAGATAACGTCCTATCATAATCGCCCGACCATAAAACAGCCGCGAATGTTAATTGCACCAGCGTGCGCAGGCTGATTGCCACCACAACGCAATTATATTTTTTTATAACGAGTTAGAAAATTATAACCTGCTTGTTATTATATAATAGCAAGAAACATTTGTCTCGCAAACTCTTTCCCAACTGATTTCTCTCTGAATTAAGTATAATTCCTTCAAAACCAAGGTTTTCTATAAATAAAACCATGATCATTTTGAAATTTTCAATTGTTTTGTTAGAAAATGGCGTGGACCTACAGAGAAATAGTCGAATATTGCCAAATTTTCGCTTAAATCTACTTCAAATTAGTTATTTAAACATACAAACACTTTTCAACTCCTAACTTCTCTTAGAACTTGACTGAATCGCGGATGAGACAAGCGCAAGTAAAAATAAATCATAACCGTCACTCAACCGAATCTCGCGTTGGCGAAATCGTTCGATTCGCGAACGAATCGAATGCATCGACACACTTGAGATGTTTCGCGCACGACGCGAATTGTGGCCACAAAATGGTAAACGGCGAGCGTTCGTTGGCCAGACACGCTCGCGTGGTTTTCGTACGATCGACTCGTCCGTCATTCTCGCGCCCTAGCATTTCAAGTAATTGCATATATTGCAACTGCAAGTCATTGACATACAAAATAACGAAAAGTTGCCGATAGCACGAGATTCACACTTCACATATCTTAACCCTTGGTTCATACTAGAAAGGTCGAAGAGGTGTCACCTATTGTATGGAGCTGTGTCGCTAAAAATGAAAATATTAGGGCAATGCATTATTAATCGTGCACTTACGCAATAGCCATTGATTTGAATAATACGCTATTGTTTCGAGGGACTCGTTTCATTAATCGGATTAAAATCTAGGGTAATCTTGCAGGATTAATATTTTATGAACAAGAAGGTATTGTTTTCGAACGCAACTGTTTTTCTGTTCGCATCCTTAACCCGTCGCCCCCGAGACGGGCATTTTTAATGCGATGATTAAGAAATGTTCACCTTTTTACATATTTCAAATGAAATTTAGAGCATAATCCAAGGAACAACATTTAGATTATGCATAAAAATATACGAATGCCACAAATTCGTACTTTATTCGACAAAAAGCGATTATGATTCATCCGCGTTTTGAAACCTACCTTACTTTTCGAAATGATTATTAATCAGCCAAAATTGGACGCCGTGCGCGACATTTGCGTCTGTTCAATAACGGTAATTGTATGTAACGAGGCAATACTGCGCAGTCAATTCGTTACTTCGCAGCATTTTGTGAATACCTTTGCGCAATTTTCGAAATTATTTAAGCTGTTTGACACACGATAACGTATTATCCTGCGCCGCCCACGCATTTATAGTATGCGCTCGTTATTGAATATCCGATTAGACCGGATTTGGTTTCGGTGTTCGCGCGCGCTTCGATCGATAAGACTTCGTTAGGGTGTCTGCGGGGGGAAAACAAATTAGTTCGGAATGAATAAGTAACGAGTCGTGAATCGATTAGGGAAACGTTCGAATTTGACGAGGAAATTGAATAACGTCTGGCATTTCGGCAGCTTTTTATGTGTTGCTGTGTTCGGGGAAAGGGTGAAAAAGTAGTTCGGTTGAGTTTAGAAACACGTTCAGATTGGTGGTGAATGTCGCCGTCGATATTTACCAACATCGGACTTATAAGGTCGTCGATCGTTGTTATTACCTATTGATGGCATTGACATTGAAATATTTTGTGTGTATATATTGTTGGCACGTTCTATAGAGAACGCCAGACACACATCTATGACAAGTAACGTTTCTAAAGGACAATCTAACAGAACTTCTCAAAGTGCCATAGGACTCGCATTAGTTTTGTACGTATTTTCGTCGACGTTGCTAAGGAATATCCTGAAAAGACATTCACCACATTTTATCGGAGAAGTTTGGTCAGGTAGATTCTTAGATTAAGTGCGTTGTGAAATGTCGCGTTGATATTTGCCATCTGGAGCAAATCCATGTCCTGGTGCCCTTGACATTGAAACATTTTGTGCTAGGACGACAGCGATGTTCAGTTCAGTAGGATAACCAAACCTCTCACGTGTACCGGCTCGTCGCATTTCTCACAATCAGTCCTGAGAAGGTCGACGGATCGAAGTTTGCATCTTACAATTAGTCTTCTTATTGTTAGTTGAATGTCAAGTGCAACTTCCAACCTCGGAACATTCATACAAGTCGGCCAAATTTTAATGCGCAAATACCTTACCTTAAACTGCGTCAGTTGATTACAAAACGCCTTCCTAAATAAATCATATAAGTGATAAGCATGAGTCACATCTGTCTGACAACTCTTACAAGCTTGAGACGCATTTCGAAACACTTGAACTCGTCTGGACCGCATCTTAAACGATCGCTTCTTTTGCGTAATTATGTTTTTATTAATTATTGTTACAACATGTTTACATTTCTGGGCGATCTGTATAGTTTTTATGCAATTATTATCCAATACGTAATTAAAATAGACCTATATCATCATTTGTTTACCATTTGCTTACGCTTACAAGATTTAGACGTTGCAATCTGCGTTTACAAGGGGGTCTTCTGAAGGAAAATCTTCGAAACTTTTAAATTTACGTTGGTAAAATACATCCAGGCTTATTTTTAAGTAAGTTTTCGCACAAACTCATCAGAAATTTAAATGTATAAGCCTGACGTCAATCTGCACGCATAATTTTTTGTTCAATATTAGTTATGCAATTTACGTAGGTTGGTTACGTAGGTTGTAAATAAATTACCGGTAATTTTAATAAAAGTTCATTTTTTGTTCAAATGCTGCGACTCCCATCCGAACTTGAATTGACGCTTCATTTTGACGGAGGACGTCAACTCCTCAATTACGCATTTCGAACAAATGAAACAATTGTGATTGCTTTTAATTATAAATTATTGCGGGACATTTGCACAAATGACTAGATATGCAACTGAATTTGTTTAAAAAATATTTTACAACGTTGCCACGTGTATGTAATCAAGACAGTAATCATAATCGAAAAATGTTGAAATACATAATTGACTGGATATAATTGTGCATAATTTCTCGGTAATCATTTTCTTTGAAAGCTATGCTAGTTAATTCAACGATTTTACATAAAACATATGCGTCGTTTTCATTATCTTCACATGGCAACGTCGCGAAATGCCAAGCCTCCAAGCTTGCAGTTCCCTCGTTCCCTCGGCGCGCGAGGAATGTCTCGTCAAGCCGTTCGAGTTGCATCATAAATTACCGAAGCAATTTGTGTGTCGCTGTCGCAAATAATCGTTCGACGTAATGAAGGTACGAGCGCGAGCGTCCATCGTCCATCACCGACAATCGCGCCGTTCAATTTGAAGAGGGCTCGACCCTAGACCTCGTCCACTGGCCGTGACTTGCTACGATCATAATAGCACGCATTTCTGTCACTAACATTTTGTAATGCAACAACGCGTGCGCTTGCGATCAGCTGTAAAAATCCCGGCGAAACTAGGCTGCGGATTGATTAGCGGTGGGCAGGCTGCACGCGCGCGCTCGAGCGTAATTGAAAACGTGCGAACGGGACGTCCGGTTTACAATAATTTCTATTCGCATCCACCGACGATCGGCAGCTAGTCGGCCGCGACAGGAGAACAAAACCGAGGACATCGACGCACGCACAAACAAGAAACAAGACCAAAGAAATTAACAAAAACACAATTCAAAAATTATATTAAATTAAATTAATTACATCACAATAACATAATCCCCCTAATCCTCGCGCATGTAGGTGAATAGTGGATTATTCCGACCAATAACGATGGTGACATCATCGCTTCTTTGCAGTCGAGAGCGAATTAAGGCGACGCGCGGCGCGAGCGGAATTTGCAATTCACGGCGGACGCGCGTCCCGAAGAAAATACACGCGCAAATCATAAAACATTGTCATTTGCAAATTAATTAATTAGTACTATATCTGTTTGACAGATACCAATGTTGACTCCATATAGAATTCTACTAGATCTCCTGCTGCGTCGTTTCGAGTCAAACGTAGTTTTCATAGGAATCGCGTGCCCCTTTCGCAAATTGTACAGTCGTGGCATTAAAAATGTGGCATGTACATCTCGGGAATGCTTCGTATTTTATATTCTACCGTCCGCAAATGTCAGCTTGCTGCTTTCTACGCCGTTCTATGCAATTTTATATTAATTGTATTCACATTGAGCTAGTCGACTAAACGGTAAGTAACCATTGTTTCTCTTCAAACTTCAACTTCGAAATTGCTGCAAACAAGTTCACAAACGCGTGTGTGGTTTTTCCTAGCAAACGTTCTGCTAATGTTTTGAGCTTCATCACTTCTAATTCATCGAATAACTGTAATCCAAGGTGAAGTTCAAGTTCAATCTGTTGTGTCTCGTCGCACGCAAAACTAATGATATTAAACTAGTTTTCTTCGTTGGATTTTAACATAATTTCCCTCCAGCCCGGACGCTTCACTTACCTACATATCGAATGCGCCTTATCGCGCCGACTTTCAACTAACGCGCGCTAATCGCATTCGATCTCTAACGAATTCTACATCGAAGCGGGCGACGCGCTCGCTGAGAGATCAACGAGCGGTGCTGCTTCGGCTGTTTCCGTCTGCCTGCGCGTATGTAGTTTAATGATATTTCAGATTACGTTTACTTAATTCTTAATAAAACATTACCGGTAGTAACGTCTTTCGATTGCGGTAACTTTCCGACGGATCTCGTGTGCTGTGATACTTGTCAATTGTCGTCGGTTGTTGTCGACGAGTTTTGCCGTCGGCTTAATAAATAATGCATGTACAATTAGGGTATTTCGCTTGACTAAAATAAAAACGGTTGCGTTACCACGCGACGCTCGATTCAGCAACGAGTTACAAACAGTGGGCGAACGAAATGCATCGTAATCACAAAACGGTCGCGGTAAATGCAATGCGTCGAATTGGTAAAGGTAAGCGGGCGCGTTTACTGCGCCTTCGACTTGAGGAGCGGATAGTCGGCCGTCACCGGCGCGCTCTTGGCCTTCTTCCTTCGGTCGCCGGAGAAGTACGCCTTGTAGAAGAATCGCGCGAAGAGCACGAAGTAGCTGAAGTACATCGCGATCGAGAGCTTCACGTTGATGTCCGACACGTGGCACTCGGCGCCGGACTGGAGCAGCTGGCGCGCCCAGAGGTTCACCCAGCAGCCGACGACCATCTGCAGCAGTTGCAGCGAGGTGATGAGCATCGCGAACTGCCGCGGCGGGCTGTAGCCCATCGCGCGCAGCGCGTAGTAGGAGTACATCACCGAGTGCACGCAGTAGTTCATCACGATGAACCAGCGCGCGCTCGCCGTGTACTCCGTGTAGCTGAACCACGAGTACAGCAAGACGGTGATGTGGTGGTACCAGTGGAGGAAGATGAGCGGCTGCTTGCGCAGCACGATGAAGAGCGTGTCGCCCAGCTCGGGCAGCTTGCTCAGGACGAACATCCACGTCCAGAAGCCGGAGACCTTGTCCTGCTCGATGAACGAGGGTATGCACACCGAGTGGTACAGGCCGTGATGCGTTATGGTCGTCAGGAACTCCGGCACCGTGCGCATGGCGCCCATCAGGCTGAAGCACGCGAGCGCCGTGTTCCAGCACGAGAGCACGCCGCGCAGCTCGTAGCGCGGCCGGCTCTGCATCCAGTGCTGCCCGCCGAAGATGAGCACCATGTACAGGCCGACGTAGTAGAACGCCAGCGTCCAGTTCGACTCCATCCAGGTGCGCGTGTTCTGGTGCTTGAACTCCGACTCGAAGTTGAAGACGTACGAGTAGTTGGGCATCGTCACCTGCGTGTACTGCATGATGGGTGTTCGGGTGATGCGAGGTCGAGGTCGCAAACCGGGCCGCTTTCTAGCGTTTTATTTTACACCGTGTGATGTGCGTGCGTCGCGCGCGCGTTTTCGGCAATGTGGCACACGACGGCGAGCGACCGAAACTCGCGCGCCTGAAGAGGTGGACGGCGTGGCGTGCGCGCGATACTCCCGAACCTGACTGGGCGACTGGCTCGCAGGCGGCCGGAACAACACCTTTTAACCAAGTTACGGACGCGACGCGCCGCGCACGCGACGGATGACGACACCGACCGCTTCGGCTTGCGGTTTGCGCACGGTGCGCGATTACGGCCGCCGAGCAGAATCGGAATCGGAAGGCGAGCGCTGCGAGCGCGCCGAGCACGCCGGCTACGCGATCCGCGGCGGGCGATCACTCTTCCGTCGCGACGCCGTTCGCCGCGACGCCGCTGTCTCTCTACGAAGAGAAATTCGCACGCCACGAACGAAATATGCGGATGACTCACGGCCTGCGACGCGGCGTGCTGCCCCGGCAATCGGAAAAAACGTTTTCCTACTCGCGCGTACGGCGTTGCGGCGTGCGGAGCGCTGCTTCGACTA
>JARRAA010018405.1:0-19322 GCA_030557295.1 Ecitodaemon sp. MM-2014 | reverse complement strand
CGCGCCGACGACGACCCTACCTTTACCGACATGGTGGAAGCTGCCATCCGGGTGCTATCCAAAGGCGACGAAGGCTTCTTCCTGTTCGCAGAAGGTGGTCGCATCGATCACGCTCATCACGACACGAAAGCCCGCAAGGCCCTCGACGAAACGAGCGAGTTCTCGAAGGCTATTCGCAGAGCTGTGGAGATTACCAACTCGGAAGACACGTTGATCGTCGTCACCGCCGATCATGCGCACACGATGTCTCTGAGCGGGTACGCCGATAGAGGCAATGATATTTTTGGAGCCGGCGGCACCGCCGACGATAAGCTTCCCTATGCCACGCTGACCTATTCGAACGGTCCGGGCTACCGTGCCGAAGTCGACGGACAACGTCACGACTTCCTGTCTGACGATACTCGTAAGTTTACCGTGCACGCTATAAACAAATGACACCAGTCTAAATCAATATGCGTGTCTTTCAGATGACAAACAATACGAATTTCCTGCACTCTCCCCCCTGGATTCTGAGACCCACGGTGGTGACGACGTAGCCATCTTCGCAAGCGGCCCGTGGGCACATTTGTTTCGCGGGGTGATCGAAGAAAACGTCATTCCACACATCATGGCTTTCGCATCGTGCGTGGGAGATGGAATCACTGTTTGTGATGACCTAAAGCGGGATTAAGAAGTGTGCAAAATTGTTGGCAACAACCTTGTCGACTTGTGCAATAATACATGTGATTTATTTTTATAGTTAAAGTAGCATATCGAAGTAATGGGATATGGATAAAGATATAGGAGTCATCCTATTACTCCTATACTAAACAAATTTGAAATCAATATTTATATAATATAATAATTTATATAATATTTTGTATACTGTTATATTAAATATTTTAATAAAATGCAGTAGCGGAAAATCTATTAATCCGTTTTGTGGTCGTTTTTCGTCGATGCCAACATGAAGATGAAGATATCTCTTAATGTGGACTGTACTCTCCACTGCGAACCTCCGATTCTAGCTGCTGCTAGAGAGACTACCATGCCACATTGAATTGGCAATGTGCAGACCACTCCGACTGCAAAATTGGGCAAACGCATTGTGATCTCACGGTGTCGACGCTGTCCAAATCCACGTGTTGGAACAACATATCATTCCACACATCGCTGCCTACGCTGCGCTGCGTGCGCCGGAAAAGGTCTTGCTAGCTGCGAGTGCTCATCTCATCTAGGTCAGCCAACAAGAAGGCCACGCGGTACTTCCGCAGCCACTACATCACCCCAAACTTTCATTCTGATTAAAATGAGCGTCATTTGTTGAAAGTGCGCGTATATTAAAAAGTGCGAATAAAGCTACAGTAAAACAAAACAGGGACATCTGGCGCATTGCTGTAGACCGATTACGGGGAGGGGTGGGGGGAGTTATTGCATCATTAAACTTTCAGCAAGCAGGTAATGTGCAGCTTTTTATCTGCGCCTCTTTTTCCCCGGGAGAGCAACCGCCTGCCACGCAGTGCCTCCATCTGACGATCTTCCCAATGCCGCACGTCACGGAGCAGGGTGACCATTTGCCCCACTGATCCCAGATTTTCGGCCCTCGGCGTTCTTTGTTGTGCTTCTTGTCTCGCAGTAAATCTGAAACAATCGGCACTGGTGAGGAACGCGACGCAAGGTAGCAACGACCCGCTGACCCCTTGACCCACTGAAACAATCGACGTTTGATTGCACCCTTTGATCAGCGCCATTAGTTCCAGCGGCCGCGAGTCCATTGCGAAGGGGGCGCCGCAAAAATAGCCGACACGCACGTCGACACTTTCGGATGAGGGAAGCCGCCTATAAATAGGCGCTCGAGGCGCGACAGCGGCGGACGGACGGCGGCGCCCCCATGCCCGCGTCCGATATGAATTAACTATGCCAGAGATGCGTGCGAAATTGGTGGAACGGATAATGCGACTTTCGCGTAAACGCATCCTCGCGAGCGCGAGCTGGAGCGGCGGACCGGTGCGAGCGCAGAGGGACCGGCAAGACGAAAGCCGCGGACGGTAAACCGGGACGTCGCCATGGCAACGATCCCAGCCGGCGTGATGTACTTTCGGCGGGTCGCTCGTGGGGGCAGGCGGCGGCGGCGCTGCCGCTGCGAATGAGCGCGGACGCGTGCCGGCGCCGCATGCGGGATGCAGCATGGCCACGTCGACGCGAGGGGGGGCCGGTGCGCGGGACGTGCGCATCCAGCCTCCAGCCGCCGCCGCCGCCGTCCGGCGTGCTTCGGGGGGGAGGCGGCCGGCGCTGTGTGTGCCGCAGCCGCGCGCGTGTTGGTACGGGGCCCACCGTCTCGTTGGCAGACACCCGGAGCCGGAGTGACGGTCTATCGGCCGGAGCGTTAGCACGCGTTGCTTTTTCGTTCGCGTTTTACTGACTTTTTTCATACCAACACCATATGCATCGCACTTATATTTGCACACGAAAGGACGAACTCATCACCACGCTCCGATCAACGCATCCGTTTGTTCAGTTCCACCCGAAGCCAACACACTCGACGTCGCCAGCAGATTCCAACGAATTTATTCATATTTTTAATAGCGCATATTAAACCTACAAATAACAGAGACAACTAAGATTTAAAATTTATGATAAAATGGTGCTAAACTGATTTTTATATGAATGTAAGATTGTTCTTAAATGTAAACGCATAACCCGACATGTTACTATATCAGCCATCGTCGACAACTGGAGCAAACCGCATTATACAATTTTATAAGATCAACGCCGATTTACACGACGAGTGCGTCTAGGTAAGTGCCGAATTTTTGCCCGCCATGCACCCGCCACTATTGCCGCGAATTGAAGTTGGTGCGCGCATTTCGTCGAATTTGCCATTTAATTCGCGCGCTCGCGAAATTGCTCAGGGATACGCGTTATTAAATGATGGTTAAATGGGTTCAAATGCGATTAACCCCCATTTAAACCCGTCATTGTGCACCTTTAAATTTGATATATCGCCCCTGAATGATTTCGCTGGCAGCGGGGCCGCAATTAATATTTTGTGGCGCCGATAGATCCGGAGGCTTTTCGTGCCGATCGCGGCGATATTGGATTCGGAGTCGGCCGCATCGGAATCTTTCTTTATTTTCGTCTCGGAGACCCTCCGCTCATTATCCCGGGATTGAGCGACCAATGTTTTTTGCGCTCGCATTCCGCGCGAGCGAACGTTATGGATATTGAGCGCGGCTTGGAAATTTTGCGTGAAAAGCCAATAGATACACGGGCGATGCGAATCGATACGGCACACGGAGGCTGCGAAAGTGAGAAAATCGGCTTTTCATGGCGCTGAATGGAAGCTAGCGTTTTTCGAACGCGTGCCTGCCCCCTTCGCGCTTTCCATTCTTCGCGAGCGCGGCGCGAGGCCGCAATGCTATTGGATTTGTTGTTTTTCTTTGTCGCACGTCGAAGCGCCGTTTTGGCGGAACGCAATTCGCGCCCGCGCGCGCCGACGGCGAGCGTTAATTCCGCGAAATACCTTTGCTCAGGGAGTCGTAGAACTCGTCCAGCGGCGACAGGCCATCGCGGAGCGCGCCCTGAAGGGTGATCCGCTCGTTGTCCGGATCGCAGAGATAATCGGCACCGTGCAGGCGCTCGATCGCGAACCGGCGCTCGCTGTCGCCGCGCCGCGCCGCAGCGCCAGCCGCCCCACCGAGGCACACCAGCAAGATTAAAAACGTGCGGAAATTTGAACACTGATTCATATAACGCCCGCTCGCATCGTTCGCCCACAGCGAGGCACACCACACACGCGTTCAGCCGCCCCCGACTCGACGCGACGCTCGGCGTGACTGATGGCTTGGCATGTGAGATATTGACATGTAGAGGCGCGCCGGCCGGCGCAAACAAGCTTGTCAAATTATAAATAAATTACGCCGCGCGCGGCGGAAAATTCGCGCGACGACGGCGGCGGCGCGCCGACAGCGCTTTCTCCCGACGCGTCGCGCTCGATCGCCTTTTTACGGTTTCGGCGGGCGGCGAGACACGGCGCGTCGGAAATTGCAATGTCTCGCAATTTCGTTTGGATAAATCAAGCGCCAACTGAGCGGCCCGCCGCCGCGGGGCTGGCGACCCTGGAATCCTGCGAACGCGCAAACGTGCCGGCCAGTTGGCAATCCGCGCGCAACTAATGTTTATGACAGCGGAAATTTCACGCGGCGCGATAATTGTTTCATCCACTTACGTGCAGTTCAACTGCGGCTCTCCGACTAACAATAAGTCGATCGGCGCGAAAATCAGCAAAAAGTCCCAAAGCGCAACACACCCTCGGACGAACCGCAATTGGATAGCAATGCGTATTTTATTAAAACTCATCGGTGCCGCGTTTGTTTAATAACTCCATGGAAAATGTGGAGAATAATAAATGTGTTTCTTTGCAGGCATTTCCGAGTCCGGAGTCCTGTCAAATATCACCCAGGAAACGGATGGTGGTGATCCAAAATGAACGTGCAACTACGAGCGGGCCATAGCATGGAACACACAGGTAATTCGCCAAATTAATGCGCAAACGTTAAGCTGGTAAACATTTTAAAGTGATTAACGTCGAGCTCGCGAAATGACGAGAATTTTTACCTCCCTTTCACTCGTTCAATGCATGGCTATTCGAAAGTTACAAAGTAATTAAAACCAATGCATGCACACTGCAGTTTCTCGAATTATTAATGGCATGCGCAAATAAAGTTGAAATATTCATTTCGTGTTTTTATCTTCGGACGGTTCGCAAATGAGCGCTAGAATATAAAATGCAGGATGCAAATGCGCGAAGATTAAAAGTTTTAGAATTCCCTCAGGATCGCGTTCTGCGAGCGCGCTGATAAAGAAACGGTTTCATTCGTTGCGGGTTATAATGCGCTGATATCCACGACGCGTCGCAAATTGGTATATATATATATATTGGAACGAACAACTGGAACAAAGAATATAATATTCCCAGATGTCTACAATTTTACTATCGGACGCCCACCGTAAAGAAGCAAACTGTAAATCTTCCCGACATAATGGTAGCTTTGATTTTGATTTACGATCGGGCGAAACAATAAATAATTCCGGACGCTGGAATTTCGCTCGAAAGTCGAAAATAAATATCGCGCTGCGCGCAGGGCGCGCCTTCGCACGTCGCAGTTCTCGCGCGTCTCGCAGACACGCGGGCGTCCATTAAAATTTAAATGATGGCCGCTAAGGTGCAAAATTCTCACGGATCTCAAGGACTTAAAAGGACAAATTTGCGTCGGGGCGAGCATGCGGCGGCGGCGCTTTCCGTCGAAGAAGAGTGCGCGCCATCCCCGGCGCTTCCTCGACGATCCTTTCTCTCCGTCGATGCTCGCATATCATAAATTCGTGCGTCGACGCGTTTTATCCGATTTCACGCGCAGTATCAAGGGACGCGGCACGATTTTAATATAAATAAAACGCGCCCGCCGCCGCCCCGGCGCGTGAGCTTTAATAACATTTTTCTTATCGTCTTATTTGGGAGTTTTTAAGGTGCTCAATAGTGCCCGAGACAAATACGCCTCATTTGTCGCGGTGCCGCCGTTTGGGACTTACGGCGACGGGCCGTTTTTTGCGCGTTCAACGTCTGCGACTGTAAATAACTTCGGGAATCTCGGAAATGTTCGATTAAAAATTATCCTCCCTCGGCTATTCCATAGTTCGCAGCGTAATTAGCTTCTTTGGACTGTCGTCGCTTAGCAAACGCACAGTCGAGGACCTCATTTCGCTGAAGGACCCGCCCGCCGGTGGAGCGCGTCTTTATTCCCTCGAAACTTTGTATCCGCCGGGGCTGGATGTGTCGCTCGGAACGCACTCGACGCTCAAATATATTTCATCGCGCGCTCCCGGCGACACGAAAAACGTTTCGCTTTTTTCGAAGTGCGTCTCGCCGCGACGATCATTATCCTCGTCGCCCACGGACCTTTCGCAATCATCTCGCTTTTGTCCGCAATTTTCATAGATTGAACAACGACATCCTCGTCGGCGGCACAAAGGCAGCAGTTAAAAATAGCGCCGCCGGATGCTCCGGCGAGGCGGTATTTTTTTCGGCGCTGCAGAGTAAATAAAAATCGATCACGTCAAGATGCTCAATCCCCTTATCTCGTTACAGTGAGCGACCTCGGCGGCGGCGCGGCGCGCTCCTTGCGTAGACCTACCGAGCCGCGCGCGCGTTCGTCGGCGTTGCGCATGGTTGTTTGAAGTGGGCAAGCGCAATTTGTGCGCGCAGTTTTGGAAATTAGAAGAGGTATCAAAGAGGTTAAACGTTACGCGGACGAGGAAGTGTTTGAAGTCCCTCCTCGGCGCGCGCGCCTTCTCGAGACGAAGGCTTTTCGCGCGGCATGCACGCGCGCCCCTTGATAATCTCACCCCCGGCGCGGTGGGACCTCCTCCGCCTCGCGCCTTCCGCCGCGGCCGCTGCTCCTGCTGCCCGAACGCTGGCCGAGTATTGATTCCCCGCCTTCCCGCTCGCGCTCCGGAGGACCGCGAGAAAGTAGTCGCATGTGCAGCATTGTCGTCGAGCTCGGTTGCAAATTGCGTTTGATGATCGGACGACGCTTTTCGCAGCGCGCGCCCGGACGCGCCCGAACGGAAATTGTCGCGCGGAATGGCGACGGCCCTCGGCCCGATTAGCGCCCGCTCGTTGTTATTTCGGAGCTCGATTCGCGACGCCGGCCCTGCGGCGCGGGGCATTATGGAAGAAACGCCACAGGTGGCGTCCGACGATGCAATAAATGTCGAATAGTGCACAATAAAACAGCGCGATGTGTCAGGGAAAATCAAAAGAAATATATATCGAGAAGCGCAGCCAGCCAGGCGAAGCAAACTCGTGTCAGAGATCGGGTTCAAAGAAAACAGTTTGATTTATATCCCGCTGCCGGATGGCGCTTTGCTGTGTTGTAAGTTTTATTTTTGGTTTCAGGCTATTTGGGCAACTCGCGAGTGATTATCAATAATCATTACGATGCGGCGACGCAGGTGAGTGCGCTGTTTAATTCGATTTTCCGCCTGCTTGTGATGGCGAAAGCGGGGACGTCTTTGCCGCACAAATTAAAATATTTTCCCGCCGCGCGAACGTAAAAACTCATTAGTGTCGGACGGCGAAAGATTTGCGCGCCGCTGACGAAAAAGTCCGCAAACAGAATTACAAGTAATTGAAAGACTTTGTGCGAATGCCACACTGGCGAGCGCGAAAAGTTGGAAAGTTTCGGTCGGGTTGTGCGCGGTCGCAAGAAATAAAGTACACACAGGCGTACATCAAAGTAGCCGCAGCTTGCCGGAGCTCGTCGGAAATTTAAAAGCGACGTTTAAAAGTTTCATTTTCCGCAAGTCCGCCGCGCGCGATTAACGTGCAGCGTCACACGGAGGTGAAAAAGCTTGCCACGTCTGCGCAACAAGCCGGCGAGCCGATTTCGTTTGCGCTCGCGCCTATTGTTAGACGTCCGGCAATTTTTCCGGGCAATTCCGTTTCCGCCTGACCGGGTTTGTTTGTCCACCCAGGCGGATATCCAGCACATAGCAGTGAGCTACGAGTCGGAGGACGAGACCTCGGGGAGAGTGCAGACGCGCAGCCGGCGCTCCACCGCCTTGTACAGCCGGCAGGACATCCTGGAACAGTATTGCATATCGGAGCGCGGCTTGGGCGCCTTGGAGACTGACCGCAGGGGCTTCTTCAGTTGCCTGTCCTCGCAGCAACTCTCGCCGTGCACCAAGTCGTCGATCCTGACGGTGTGCGTGCAAAAGGTGCCGTCCGACGAGAACCTGCAGGAGCTGTATCGGCGCCCGCAATATCAGCAGTACGCGAGAAAGCCGAGGTATTAAAAGCGATCCGCGCGATTTTAACGAGCACGACAGTCCCGTCGTCAAAGTTATTGCGTTCTATGAATTCGCAATCGATAGTCGATCGAGCGGTCCGCTAAAGCGTATTGGCCATATTTGCACGACGTTCCAATCAAATCGAAAAGTTCGTTTAAAATATGCTCGTTTGCCTGGTCATTTGCATTTAATGTCCCAGTGAAATATTGCGACGCCGCGTCGCCCTGACGGTTTGCTAATGAAATTGCAGATGGGTTCCGCCGCCTCAGACGGAAATTTACAATTACGAGCAGGACCTAAACAGTTCTTATTTCCGTCGAAAGGCGTACACGGATGCCAGCACCTACCAGTGGATGCCTTCGGACGACGAATCGGTGCGGATGGAGCGGCCGCGATCGATTTTAGATCATCACGGGTCTCACACCACTCCGCACAGGTGAAGCCAGGGCGCGGACGGGCCGTAGTTTAAAAATGCGCTGAATTTCGAAACTTTCGCCAGGACGAAACACGTGAGCTTCGCCAGATCGCACACGCTGACGTCTTTCGACGACGCCGTCGTGTCGCTGGGCGCCTCCACCTCCAGCCTCAGCAAAACGGCGCGCAGCCAAGAGCGCCTCATCGACGTCAGACGGTCCTTGGAGAAAATTACGCCCATCACCAAGCAGCCCGAGCCCGTCGAGCCGGTCGTCGTGATGGGTGAGCGTAAGAATCTTTGAAATATTCTCGCACTTGAGCATGCTCCCGAGTCGCGTGGAAGTTTTAATGTTTCGACGCAGTGCGCGCGCGATTATACCAGTATTTTGTTTTTGCCCGCCGCGCGAACTTGTGCGATAACTCAGCAGAGAAGCACATACGCACACCCATGAAAACTCAGGCGACTCAGACCGAGGCGTGCCTGGGTAGAAAACCACTGCCGCCAAGCTTGAGCCCGAGGACCGTTAGCAGGGTATGCGAAACGATTGCGGCATCGCGGGTCCCACGTAAACGTTCTTTTTAAATAGGTCAAAATGGTATCCCAGGGAGCCCAGACCAACGGCATCGTGGTTAACGGTCGTAAATTAACCAAATCCTACTCGGAAGCCGGGAGCAAATTCGGCCCGGTCCCGCCGCAGCAGGAGATTCACGAGACGCACGAGCCGCACGAAATGCTGCACAGGACCTACTCGGACGAACCGCCCCGATCGCCGTTCGTCCTCAAATCGCCACCTCCCGACATCTTGCCGCCGTTACTAAGCGATTCTTCGTCAATTACACGCAGCGAACACGACTCGGAAGAATCGGAATCCAAGAAGGAGATATTCATCGACTTCAAGCCCCAAATGCCGCCGCCGACGGCCAAGAAGCTGCTCACCAAAACGTCCTCAGACGGAGAGATTCTCCTCGATCAACAACGACGCATCGAATGCGTTCCGTCCTCGGTCAGCCACGAGAACATCCTCCAGGCGGACGTCGAAGAACAAACGAAGAAATACGCGCCATATCTGCGCACGGCCCCGATCCGGCACGAGGGAATCTTCAAGATGGAAGATCACGTATTCTCCTCGATCGACGAAGAGAACGGAAACAGCTACGGCCCGCAGGACTCGATCGACGAGGTGTTCCACGAGAATTACATCTACGACGGGAAGTATCTGAAAGTGGAGGGATCCTCGACCAGCGAGGAGCAGGAGCGAAAGTCCGACGATAATGTGGAGTACGAGGAGGAGGAAGAGGACGGCGACGGCGATGGCGAAGACGACGACGAAGACGAATGCGTCGTGCCGACGTGCTACGTGCGTCCGGAAGAAAAAAGCGCGTCGAGCGATTCACTGGCGACGGATTTGCGCGATCATTCCGATGGCATATGGAACGAATCGCAGGCGACCGTGCTGCAGGCCGATTCGGGCACGGATAACGGGACGGGACTGAGTGGCACGTCCGAATTAACAACGTCGCCGGTTTCCGTCAAGCTGCTCACGCCGTCTTCACGCAGGAAGCACTTATTGATGTTGCAACACCAGCAGCGATCCTCAATGGACACGGACGCGCTGGACGAAGAGCTGCCGGAACAGATACAGGTAAATCCCGACGCCACGTCTCGACGCGGCTGCAATAAATTATGAGGTACACTGAAACCGTGTTGCTGTTGTTTATTATGTAGATCACTAGTCCAACGTCGCCGCGCACAATTCCCGACACCTTGAGCGTGTCGATTAAAGTTCCCGAACCATCGACCTCCAAGCACTATTTGCAACTGAAAAAGAAAACGACAATATCGCCCATCTACAAGAAGCGGGTCCTGGAGGCGACGGAATCGCCCCAGCCCGCCGTCGTGCCCGATCTGCTCGCGCGCACGGACTCAGGCAGGACGAACACGGATTTATCGGAGAGCACCACGACGGATGATTACATCACTGCCAACTCAACCGACAGCTCAAGGCGCAGCACATCCAGGGTACACTTAAGTTCGCCTAATGTGTGAGATAAACTCGCTCATTGTCGGTTGGCGTTGTATCGTTTCAGGGAGTCGAAAGGACCGGGCGCACGGTTCAAATCCAGCCGCCGACCGACGGTAAGTGTGGCTCCTGCGGCTTGTAGGGACGCGCAGTTAAGGCACTCGCATTGCAGGAGACGATATGGTCGTTCCCTCGTTCTCACCACCCATTGCGGAAGAAACAAGCGAACTTACGCCAGTGCCTGACGTGCGCACCGGGCGCTCATCCCCCACGGGCAGCAGTTCATCGTCCGGTAGTTATAGCCTCAACGGATCTTGCCCTGATCTGCCTCAACGACCACCAGTGCCTTCACCGAAACATGCCCCGTCAGTGTCTGAAGATGAACGGAGCGCTCACTTTTCCTCGTCGGGATACTACGATTCGCCGCTGGAAGACGAGTATAGCGCTCGCTCTTTTCCGATGCATCAATGAATACACATCTGTTTTCTGCTTGTAGTGCCACTTGGAAGTCCGATCCGAAAGACGCATGGGTCGAGAAGGAGCGTGCTAAAGTGCAGGAGACGCCAAAGACGCTCGAGGAGCCGTCCATTTCAGCGGACAAAACGAAAGCGAAGAAAGCGTCGCCACTCAAGGAGCATCTGCGGCCCACTGACAAACCGAAGCAGCGCCGCATCCGAACGCGCAGCCCCATGCAGCCCCATCGCAAACTCCTACTTCAGCAGCAGCAACAAAAGAAATCGCCGTGTCATGAGGAACGACCCGTGGGCGACGAGCGCAAACCGATCGCTTTAACTTCCGACGAATCAATTACGACCGAGCAGTCGCCGAGAAAAAGCAAAAAGCCCCGAGACAAGGGACGCAAGTCTCCAAGGTCTCCCACAAAGAGCCGCAAGCGGAGTGACAGCGTCGAGGAAAAGGCGGCCAGTCTCCCAGGGACGCTTCCGCGGAAGAAGAGCGTGCAGCGTGGCATGGCTCAGGATGACACCACGCAAAGTTCCAGCAAGAGTTCCAGAGTTCTCAGTCCCCGCAGCCATAGTCCTGAGGCGTCTCCCGTGCTGCAAAAACCCACGCCGGAAGCGGGCAGATTGAAGGCATTGAGTGCAGAGTCGCTTCGGTCCGTCAGCCCCGGTAGCGATAGCGTTTTCTATAGCGATCCCAGCAGCCACGCGGCCGCGTCGGATCATCACGTACATTGCCTGCACTGCGGCAAAGAAGTGGATATCGTCACCACCGACGAAGTCGAGAAGAGCAGCAGCCAGCCGGATATTGTGCAGCCGCCGGAAGGATTCGCGGACTCTCCCAGAACCAAGCATCCCGGCACTGGCAGGCTGTTCAAGAAATTCGAGAAGCGGTACAGGTCCGAGGACAGGGGTCACGGAGACAGGCGACATTTCCGAAATCGCTCGGAAGGTCTGCGAGCCAAGGTAATGCTACGCGTCTATGACCTAGGTCTAGGCAATTCTTAAAATACAAATAAATTTGGCAAAATCTAGACGGACGTAGACACATGGGTACCTGAGATCTCACAATGTGAGATAGTTTTATATCTTACCATATTACGCAAGTGGCACTGAAGTTTTAGGTCAGATCTATTTTGGGTTAAACCCACAGAATTTATAGAGCTTTTTTAATGTCGAATTACCAGAACGATTCTATTCCTTGCGTGCAGAGCGAGGAGCGAGGCAGGACGGAGAATGGCAGGAAAATGCGTCCAATGGCACGTTCCAGAGACACTAGTTTGGAGGGACTGCGAGCGACCGATTCCAGTCCCAGCGTCCTGCTGGCGGCGCCCGAAGACGAGGACGACTTGGGAGTATACAGCACACCCTATCTAGACAATACGTGGATCTACATCGACGACTTGGACGAGCTGCAAACCTGGTTCCGATCGGACTCCGCCGAGGAGGAACAGCTGCGTCGGGATTCCGTCTCCAGCACCGGCAGCACCGAGAGCGAGCACGACTTCAAGAAGCGCTATCAAGCCGTCACGCATCGCATGGTTCATCGCAAGTCCTGTCTGGAAATGTACAAGCGTCAGGCGACGAAATCTTTCGGTGAGTTCGGTGGTTCGCAGCGCTGGCGTGTTTATCAAACAATGCTCGCGTGCATCCGCTTCCAATAATAAGGAACAACGCTACGCCGTCGAGAGCGTGAAACATTCGGGGAATGTTATTTACCTAGCCAATAAGGGAAGCGCTTCGTGGCGACGAAAATAGTTGCGCCGTCTTTACACGCTCGCGCGTTAATTCATAAGTATAGAACTGATGCTCTCTTCCTCACCATGGCATAGGCGGCGCGTATAATTCTCGAAAATAGAAACTGCGCACGGTAAACTGAAGCAATTTCAAGCGTAAACGTGTCTTGAGTCAACAAGCGCGCCGCATTCCGCTCAAGTCTTTTGCCCCGAACACCAACATTTGGCACGGCGTGCAATCAGCTCGAATTAGTGATTTCCTGTGTTTGTCATCAACCGAAGAAGGGACGTCGGCCCTTCACTTTGATTAAGCATGGTGTTCGGTAGGTCCAACTTTTCGTTCATAGTTCGAAACTTTTGAAAACTTTCACAGCGCGCATTGGTTTTATCGATGCATTTTCGCAGCGCCCGAGTCCACTACTGGGGAGCACGAGTCCCTCAGGCAGAGCCTGGAGGAGCTGCTGAAGCTGATGTTGGTCGTTTGGTGCAAAGAAAACCAAGCGTTGCAAACTATCTCCACGAAGAAAAGCGGTAATCGCAGCGCGTGGCGTTATTCAGATTACTAACACGTGTGACAATGAGTTAATTTCGCGTTTGTTACCTTGATCTTATTTGGGGATCGAGCGTAATCGACGGAATTGGAACAAAACTTGGAACGGAAATCGGCATAATTTCTATATTAACATCTCTAATATTTTGAATCGAGCGAGCATGTATGACATATGTCTCTACTTAGTCGTTTCTGTGTGTAGAGAGTGACAAAACCATCGTGGTGCGACGAGAATCGGGAGAGTTCGGGTTCAGAATACACGGATCCAAGCCCGTGGTGGTCTCGGCCATCGAACCGGACACACCGGCCGAGAGCTCTGGCTTGGAAGTGGGAGATATCGTGTTGGCCGTCAACGGCATCAGTGTCTTGGACAAGAGTCATTCCGAAGTGGTGAAGATTGCACATGCTGGTAGCGATGTGCTCACCCTAGAGGTAACTGCCACCTCTGACAAAGCACGAAACAAACGTAAATCGGCGTCTCTTGTGTCCCAGGTCGCTAGAACAGTGGGAGTGTTGAGTCCAACTACGGCGGACATTCATGGAGGCGCACCCCTCTACAGCGGGTACCTCTGGAAGATGGGTGGCCACGCCAGTGGCACTCAAACAAACAAATGGGTCCGCCGTTGGTTTGCGTTGAAAAAAGACAACTGTCTATACTTCTACAAGACTGATATAGTGAGTATCAACCGGTGGCCATTGAATCCTCTCCAATTAAAAGTGCTTTCCGGCAGGATAAGCAACCAGTTGGTGCTATGATGCTTTTTAATTACGAAATCCATCGCGTCGACGACTCGGACAGCGAGGCTCCCGTCAGACCATTCCGCTTCTGCTTGCGACGCAAGGGCGTGCCCACTCTGCACCTAGCAGCGGACACTGACCAAGCACTGGCGAGATGGTTGGAAGTGCTGATGAGAGCGGCAGACGACAGTCAGATTACAGACGCTTGGTTAGAGCAAACCCGCCGTGACCTCACGCTGCCTCCCAACCAGGTGCGGCGTCCCGACTGCTTCGGATACTTGGTCAAGCTGGGCACCCAGTGGAAGTCTTGGAGTCGCAGATATTGCGTCCTGAAGGATGCTTGCCTGTACTTCTATCAGGACGCCAACGCCAAGAACGCGTTCGGTAAGTGAAACGAACGAACTTCGTTTGAGACGAAAACGCTGTCATGCCGAAACGTTGCAGGAGTGGCGTGCCTACACGGCTACAGAGTTCAGCAAACATCTTCAGTGAACAAGAAACACGCATTTGAAATAATTCCGGCGGACGCCAAGCAAAAGCATTACTATTTCCATACCGAGTCCGACATGGATCGTAAGAGGTAGGTGTCTTTGATCTCCGAAAAAAAACTGTACGATAATATCCCGTGGGACCTTGCAGATGGATAGCGGCGCTGGAATACTCCATAGACCGATGGCTGAAAGTATTATAAGGTAGCTTTGCCGAGAACCCGAAATACCAAAATACCGCGGTGTCGTGAAACCCTTGCTGGCAACCATACCAGAGGAAGCAGAGCAAATTAATATCGCACATTATTATAATAAACTAATCCATTTTGATACAAAAACAATTGAAAAAAAAACACATATATAAAAATATATCTATATAAACTTTACGACGAATGTGATCAGTGTGTATAAGTTCCAAAATTTATAGAAGTTTACTTTATTTGAAGTCTCACGTTTATACAATGTGTCGGGCATACGTTGCGCCACATTGTTGTACAGATATACTTGATCGGTGTAGGTACAACGTAGGTCTATCAAACATTAGCTAGAGCGCATGGAAAGAGACGTTGGAGACGTAACTGAGACATTGCAAGTAGGTTTTGTGTCATCGCGTCACTAGGATTCACCGAAACTCGTCTTCATTTGCCTCAGAACGCGTTCAAGTCTTTGTGTCATTCATCCGAAACAAGAGTGAAGTAATGTCAATTGCAGCGGATTAGGTAAACTTAAAGAAATATTACATTAACGCATAATGAAATAATAGCCTAAGTATATTTATTTTTCATACTGGACTCAGACGCGTATGTTTAGTTTATGTTTAAGCACCTTGGGCACCTTCAGATGTGACGGGAGTTTCGTTTTCTCATAGCCTGTACTTACTCTGGGACACCTTCTCGTTGTTGGGGAGAACTTAACTGCAACGTTGCGTTTGCGCCCTGCATCTTTCGATATTCGATTTACTGTTAAATACAAATCCATGGCGACATGTCATGTCGCACCAGACAAAACTATTGTGGCCGATTGACTGCCAAGACATATTATGCTGGACGCTTTAAACGACTTGCCCAGACAAATGGAAGGACTAGGATTAGCACCATTATATATACACCACTATTCTTTCGAATGTTGCTCGCTATGCCTACGGCTGTTAAGTGGATGTATAGACGTTCAGGACGAGGTTAGTAGGACCAGGCCAACGCTGACTTAGAGTTAAGGCTCATTATACCTGAGTGATATTTATGTTGGATCGTTCGCAATTGAACTCTAAAATATCTATTCGCAAAGTAAGAGCCGATATATGAGGAAATACGTATTTTAAGACGACGATTAGGCCGTGATATTAAGGAATACAAAATTTAACCAAAGACCGCATTACTGTGTTACCGTCACGACTTCCCGAGCATTGTAGCCGACGAGAGAGATGCCAGAGAGATGATATAAACGAATACAAACGAACTAAAGAGAATTACGAACGTAGCGTATATATGCAGTTTACATAGATAGACATATTTAACGATATCGAATCATAGATTATCTTGTCGGGCGTTGTACTCCTCAGACATTTAGCGATAGAGAGTGCCGATGGAGGTGTCGATGCTGGAACGGATCGGCGTAGAGCGTAGGGAGGAGATTGGCAGCGGGTGTCTTTTCGCAATCTTCGTTCCTTTCCGAACGCCGTAAATGTCGCCACACAGATATCCCCCGGAACGAAATGCACCCACCTACCACCGCGTTCGCGTATAAGTGTAATTTAGCGTTTAGCTGGTAAGCAAACTTAAGGAAAACGTAAGGACTTCTAGACTTAATAGGTATGATGATGTAGCACTAACCAACCGCCGTACGAAGGGCCTTCGGTGTCGCTAGTTCCGAGTATTCGTTCCGGCATAAGTAACACTCGCGTGTCCATCTCATCCACTCGAATTGGTAACATTGGAGGGCGGAATGCGCTAGATTTAAATCACCTACGATCAATGTAACCGTTTGTAAGTCCGTTCGAATTCGTCACTCACTAGATAACCCGCCAACTGCGCGTTTAATTGCAGGCAGCGGTCAGCGTTCGTTTCGTTCGTGATTAAGTGCGTGAATTAAACATAAAGCTATTAAAAGGGAATACCTAAGAAAGAACCAAAACTAGGATGTCCATTTCTATTAAAGCAAAAGCACTAATAAATAAATAAATGCGCCGCCGCGACGCGCGGAATAACGATTATCCATCCGAGGCGTTCCGAGACCCCTCGGCACCCTCGCGATGACAGAGAGTAATAAATTCGTTCATTGACTTGTTGCATACACTCATGCACTCATAACGTTTAATTTAAGGCAGCGCTGTAAATCTGAATGAAATATAAATATTTATGAAAACGATATGAAATGAAATGGAAATTAAAAAGCTCAATAAACAAAGACTATAACAGTAATGTAATACGAGTCATAATAAATAAATACTAAATATTATAAATTAGCCGAAATATTAAAAATACAAAGTTTTTGAACAAGATATTAAAAAAAAGATATATGATACGATATTTACACGATGTGTTAGTACGTTAATGATTTGATAATGATTCATATTTTAGGTAGTTTTATAGACGATGTAAAACGTGTCAAATGTATTCGAAGTTATGTTTGAATTAATTTTATAATCGCAATTCAACATGATTGTCTTCAGAATTTATGTACGAAATTAAATAAAAAGCTATGTACACTGCCAACTACTTCATGCATTGTGTGCGAGGCGATCGCCGATTGGAGAGCTAGCACGTCCGAATCGATTTGTATATTTGTTTCTGTTCGAGCACTTATTGTATTTTTTTATTGGCACGTTTGCGCAGGAAACAAAGGCGGCGAGCGCGTTTGAATAGAACAATGCACGAAATTCTTCTGCACGTGGTAAGCAACTGGTAATGGTTTTTAATGCTAATGCGGAATATCATAATGAGTGTTGTGCCATTTATTGCTACACACGGGGGACGTTTGGGGATAGGAAGAAACGGTTCCACATTTTTGTTATTCGTTATTTGCAGCCGACTTCGCAACTCTTTTTGGCAATGTTTCTGCCACTGACTGTGTGGAGTAACGTGGAATGTCATGGGGGATATTTGAAGAGAGGACAAATCTGAATTGTGCACATCTTCAATTCCGTTTCTGAAGCCAACTTTGATGGAAGTTTTTAAACCGAATTCATTCCTCTGCTATAGCGAAATTTTTCCAACCCTAGCTCTCTTTGGCAGAGGTCACCAACAGGATTTTTAAAACGTAAAGTGCGGGTTTAAAATTGGGTATAAAATAATTGATATGAGTCTGTTGACTTGTGGTAACTGTCAATGTCATAACCAACGCCGCAAAAAATTAACAATATATACAAATTCTGTAAAGCCCATTTTCTGTGAACTACTGGAACAACGATAGAAATGCTATGTGAGTTGCCTACAATGATGACTTGAAACTATGCGTGCGCAAGGTAACTTGGGTAAGTCACAAGCGTCGTATATTATCGACGATTTGGCGTCCCAAAATCCAGCCACGACTAAATATTTGTGTTTAGTGGCTTCGCGATAGGACTAATCCCAAACTAATTAGATTCGATCCCCATTACGGCAAGCGCCACGCAATAATTGTTCTCAAAGTGTCCATCGACTGATAAGCCGATGTCGTTAGACAATGCTATCGAGAAATTTTCATCGGCATTGCGATATTTCGAGAATCAAAACATGATTCCCGCTAGTAGTCACGCTACTGGTAAGATAATGGAAAGTTTTTAATCCGAAGGCTTTGTTAGGCCGGCGCGTCTACCTGATAGGCAAAGTGAATAACAACATTGTTCGCAGGAAACGGTCACTGGATAATTATGAGTCAAAGTTTAGGAGAAACCGAAAAGGCCGGCGCCGCTCCTTCGGGGAATCGCGGATGGCGCGCGCTGGCTCGTCTAGCGCCGCCGGATGGTGGATCGTCGATGCCGATCGCCGCGCGCAATATATTTATATCGCAATATGGACTTGCGCCTTGGACTCTTCGTTTCGGATATTTAAAGAGTGCGCGGCGGCGCAGATATAGGACGTAAGTGAAAAGTAACATACCCAGACAAGTCTGTCACGGATTGTTAGCGTTCGGGACGAGTCAACGACTTCGGCGACTTAAGTTCTAACAGACGTAACTCAATGAAACGCGCCGGGAGCGGCGGGGCGTCGAAACAAAAACATCGCCGTATCACTTCTGCCAAAAATAGAGGGGGAGGTCGCGATCGGCGAGACACGGACGTCGCCCGCCCGACGCGTCCCGGGAAATCGCGGCGCGGACGCGTCCGTCGAGGCCGTCGGGCGGCAGGTAGGAGCCGGGGGCAGGAAGACCGCGCGCTCTCGATAGTTGGCCCGATCGCTCGCGACAAAACATTCGCGAGCCTCTCTCGGCCTCGCGCCGCGGCGGACGCGCGACGCGCGCGACGTGACGCGCGGTGGTGTGAAAGAAGCTCATAGTAGAACGGAGTAGTGAATAGGATCCGTCATGGTTGGCGGAGTGACCCGTAGTCACGCACAGTATGAATGACCTGCTAAGGGCGTTGCTCCTACGGGCAGCGCTCTCCAAACCCCCCTCGCTCGAAACGCGTCTGCCGACGAGCCGCCGAACGACCTGAGCTCGCCGCGCAGACATTCTTCGCGAGGCTTATGACTCCGCCGGCCAAAACCGGAGTGTTCTAGGAGCGCTCGCGCACGACGAATACCTACCGCGTCGCGCGCTAGACGCGCGCGCACAAAGGCCGCCGCGGGCGCGGGGGCCTCGCACCCTGCTGCCGTCGGGGGTCGGGGGATGATGCCGTCTGGCCGGGGCACGCGGACGCCGCGGTCGCAGAGGCGATCCGCTCGCTCCGGCGCGGCGCGACGTCGCGCAAAACGCTGGCGTTGTAAATAGCAAATGGCGCACGATTGTTGGGGCTCGTTGTGCAATGTTTGTTGTTTTTGGCGAAGCGGCGATGTGCCCGCGCGAAGCGGACGAGAAGAGAGATCGCGCCGAGAAAGATAGCAGGCAAGGACGCGTCTGCCCCCTTCCCAGTTCGTGCTCTTTTGCAAAACAAGCTAGGCCGGCAATAGCGAGCG
>JARRAA010018398.1:0-11253 GCA_030557295.1 Ecitodaemon sp. MM-2014 | reverse complement strand
CAAAACAGTGAGTGTGTGTGTGTGTCGTTTGGCCGTAGTCCTCGTTTGCAGTGTCCTTCGACGCTGCACTTCCTTCCACGCGCCGTATCTCGGTGCGACGGTAATCGATTAATCACGGAAATAATATACATCGGTTATCGGCGCGCGCGGGATTATCCTACGCTCCGCATCAAAGGGCCGCGTGAATTCGAGATTTCACGAATTGCATCTATTCCTCCGCGCCAATTGTCCAAACCTAACGGACACTCATCACCGCATCACCTTGATAGGTCATAATGGCGCCCTTTACGGGCCGCCACCTAGCCGCACTATCCTTCACCTTAGATGNCGGCTGGAAACGTGCGAGACGATCGGAAAATCAGTTACGCGCTCGTTGCGCCTTGTGTGCGGACGGATTACGAGCGCCAGACGCTCGAGATAGCGGCGGCGCGATGAAAAGGTGGACGGGGCTTAAGGCAGGGATTTCCGATATCGATGTCGACATGATGAATCGCTCCACGGATTGTAAATCACGCTTAATCTAAACAGCGCGATTGTTTGCCGGCGCGCGCGTCGCTCTCAACGCGCGTCTTTCATCTTTCTTCGTTCGCCACCAATAGTTTCGTCTCGATAGCCGCTAATCCTCGAACAAATATTGATCGGTTATCCGCCGCGTCGATCGCGATAATGACGGCGCAATTTGACTGCGATTCGGGTTTCGCGCCCTCGTTAGAACAACAACTGCTCGCCGCACGGACGTTTACAATAAAATTCTATAACGGTGGTTTTGATTACGTCGGGGACGTGGCCGGACGGGGAAAACACCGCGACTTGTCGAATAACGGCGGCGACAAACACGAAATGTTTGCACACATTGCGGCGCGGCGGTTTTTCGTCGGAAAAGCGTTCGTGAGTTTAATCGGGAGCAATCTTGAGTAAATTTTGATTTAACTCGCGTGCGCCACGATTTACACAGGGCGCATGTCCGGCCGTTCGTCGCGTCCGGCAAACGAGGGCTAAATAGTAAATAGCTTCGTGGAATAATAAAAACGCGGTGGAGAATCGGACGCATTGGATTTGCATGTCCGGCTTGTCGTTTCGTCGGTCAATAGTTCGCTCTCGTTTGAGGTCGCGTCGGCCATTTTGCGCCGCGCGCGTCATTATAAGATTTTGTTGTGACGGGGCGCGTCGCGAGGAACAAAACGGCCCCCGCTTAGGGCCCGGGTAATTACATAATGGAGATGATAATTCGACGCGTGTCGGGATCAAAGGGCTTCGACGCAGGCCGCGGGTTTTCCGCTCGAGCCGCTCGCGGTCGGCAATCCTTTCATCGCACTGCGGCGCCGAAAGTCGCGCGCGATGAAAGGACGCGCGCTCTTCGCCCGATGCGGCTGGGGTGGATCTCCTCGCCCTTTAATCTGCGCACCAAGGGCCCGCAAAAGACGCGCGCGCAGGTTCGCGTTTAGCGAACTACCCCGAATTAGGCGTCTTTTGTTAGTCGTCGCGCCGGCGGCCGATCGCTCGAGAGGCGAGGGGGGTCGGTTAAAAGGACTGGAAAAGTGCAAGCCAACAAGTGCTAATATAGACGCATCGATGGGCCTCGAACGCACGGAGTCATGGGGAACAGATGTCGTTCTTCGGGCCATGAATTATTCAAGTGTGTACGAACGCACCCCTCCGGTCTTGAAGCGGGCGCTGCGCGTTTAGCGCCCGCTCGCGCGCCCTCCGACAAATGAGTTTGTCTACGGAAACTATTCGCGCTTCGTTGCGATGCGCGCCGGCCGAACCGGACTAAACAACCCCCGGAGTATTTCTCGATTTTTGAATGTTCGCATCGGCCGAACGTCCCGGGATAAATTGACGCCGCGTCGACGGGGGACGTTTTAATAATTGTCGCTAACGCCTCGCGGTCGGGGTTGCGCGTATATATCGTCGCGCTAATTGAGGGGGCCGGATTGCGTCGCACCCGAGAGATTTCGCTCAATTTACACGGTGACACGATCCGGCTCATTGCGCGTTTGGTTACGCGTCGTGAATAATTTCGCGTCGCCAACCCTCTCCCGGAGCGGGCCGAAATAAAAGCGCCTCCCTTGCTGCAGGTGCCATCAAGTTCGGCGTCAGCAGGCTGATGAAGGCCGAGGACGAGGACGACGCGCCGCTGAACAACAACAACGAGATCAATCGGATCTACGCGTCGAAGACGAGCGAGGACAACTCGGGCGACGAGCTGGGCCACTCGCCGAAGCGATGGGAGCACGCGAGACCGTCGCCGAGCACCTCGCCCGAGCTGGAGGTGGACTCGCCGCCGCCGTCGCCGCGCCCGCCCTCGGTGACGGACATCGCGTCGAAGAGCGCGTCGTCGCCCGCGAAGAAGTCCGAGGCGTTCTCGGTCTCGGCGCTGCTGCGCCCCGACAACCCGAAGAGCAAGGCCGCCGACCAGCTGTACCAGGAGACCATCTCGGTGACGCGCTCCTACCTCTACCCGCCCTTCGCCGAGCTGATACGCGACGCGCAGGTCAAGTCGCCGCACGAGTACCAGGGCTTCCTGCCGCGCAACTTCGTCCATCCGGCGCTGCTGCCGCCCGCGTTCTACCCGCCCAAGGACGGCGACGAGCGCTTCGCGCCCACCCCCACGTCGCTCTACTTCAGCGCCGTGGCGGCCGCGATGGCGGGCCAGGGCCAGCAGCCGCCCGCCGGCGGCGGCGCGCCGTCGACGCCCTACGCGGCGTCGCCGCAATCGGATGAATTATTCAGGCTCCGGCATCACATAATGAACAACACCGCCGGCGCGCATCCGCACCACCATCACCTGCTAATGCGGCCGGGCATGATGCCGTTGGGGGACGTTTACTCGTGCATCAAGTGCGAGAAGATGTTCTCGACGCCGCACGGCCTCGAGGTGCACGCGCGCCGCTCGCACAACGGCAAGCGGCCCTTCGCCTGCGAGCTGTGCAACAAGACCTTCGGGCACGAGATCAGCTTGAGCCAGCACAGGTACGTGCGTCGCCACCCCCCTAGCCGCGACCCGATCGCTAATCTCGCTTTTCGTCTCGCAGAGCCGTGCACAACGTGGAGAAGGTCTTCGAGTGCAAGCAGTGCGGGAAGTCCTTCAAGCGGTCGTCGACGCTCTCCACGCACCTGCTGATACACTCCGACACCAGGCCCTACCCCTGCCAGTTCTGCGGCAAGCGCTTCCACCAGAAGTCCGACATGAAGAAGCACACGTACATCCACACAGGTCGGTGTCCGTAACTCATCGAATCAAGCGCGTAATTAAACAGGCGACGGCGATTTATGCCGCTCCCGACTTAATCTCCTCGCTCGGGGCCGTAAATCAGGGACGAAGTAATTGACAATTTCGAAAAGCGACGAGCGCGTGCGCCAGAATGCAATATTCGTGCGACTCGTGCGTCCCGATCGCCACCGGCTCGGCGGACCGGGGGGGGTTAGGGTTAGGGATGACACCGCGTGAGAATATGATGCGCAGATTACAATTCAATACTAATATAATTATCGTTATTGGCTTTGGTAATCCCGCTCGGCGCGGGCAATAAAGAGGGTGCGCTCTTCCTCGATCCGATCCTATCTGTAACTCGACACCGCCACGTGGCACTAATGGACGTGTACGTACGTAATCGCACTTAACCTCAACTTTCGACTATCGCCGTCGGAGCTTCGTCTTGCCGCGTTCGCGAAGGCGAACGCGCAAAATGGCGTCGAAAAAAACGCGCGTTTTTTTGTTCCTTCTAAGGCGACACAATCAAAATTGCCCTTGCGAGAAATGCCAGAAGTGAAGCGTCCGAGAGGGGGCGGCAACGCGACGCGCGGCCAATTTTAAAAATGGCCTCGCTTTTTTTCGCACTCGCGCTTAATTGCGCCGGCTCTAATTATAAGAAACACTCGGGGCGGCGCGCGCGGCGCGACGTTAATTGATTCGGTGACGTCCGGGCGCTCCCCGGCACCCCGGACGCTGTCACTGATTAACCGTTCGCGATGTCTCGTCGAAGCGAAAGAAAAATTCGCCGAGACGACTCGGACGTGACTCCGCGCGCGCTAATCGCTCGTCATTTAATTTTCTTTAAACGCGTCAAGTGGCATCATAAATCAGAGGTGCTAATAGCGCGGATATTAATGCCCCGGGCGAACCTTTCCGGGGGCCGGCGCGTCTTAGAGCGTTATTAATTGCCGCCGCGGCGGCTTTGCGAGTGAATTATTCACTAATTAGACAAGGCGTAAGCGCGGGGTGTAAGACTAAACCTTGCGGTTCGCGCGCGCCTCGCGTCCCGCCGCCCCTCGCGCCGACGCGGGACGCGAAATGGCGGCGCTCGCGGCGCCCTTGATTTCACCTATTTCGCCGTTTGTTTTTCGGCAGGTCGCCCGCCGCCGGAACAGTTGGCAGTCGGCAGCGTCACGAGTATTATTACAATTATTACAATTACAAAGGGTGGCCGGAGCGCATGGGGGCGCTAATAAAATTAAAGCGGCAAATGGCCCCGCACGCCGACATCACGCCACATGCTGCCAGAGGCTAATAAAAAAGTGAGGCTAGGGAGGCGAGTTAATGTGTGACGTCAGGGTTGATCCGGAGATGATAACGAGATGCGAGCACGCGAAATCGTTCCGGAGATGCCCCCGACCCTCTCTAACCCCGCGCGCCTTCACGAAATTCCTCGCGAAATTAGAAAATTAAAAATAAAAACGCAAGAAGGCAAGGAATGAGTGTGAGAAAAACGCGAACGGAGCGCCGCGAGAAAAAAAAACCACAAGAGAATAAAATCTGACACCCAAAGAGAAGAAGGCGCAAATCCACCCCTCGAACGCGCACGGCTCCCATCGCTCCCAGCAGACCGCGAGAGTAACAATCGAGCGGCGCGCGCGCGAAGTGAGTCAGTCAGAGCAAAAATTATTATAACTTAATCATAACGTTTCCCGTTTCCCCGGCCTCCCGCCGCCCTCCGTCCGCCGTCCCTCCCGAGAGCGCGCGCGAAGGTCGAGTATTTATTTTGGCGCATCCGCACATGCGGACGAGCACCCGCCGCAACCTGCTCGAGCAGATAGTTTAAGTGGTTCTCGGGCGGTTTTCAATTAACGCCCGGGGTGTCGATATGAAATTTCATAAGAGGCAAGGGTGCGCGCGCGGAGCAATAAAGATTGCGACGCCGCGGCCATAAATCAAACGCCATCATTAGAAGCGCGGCGCAGTCTCTGCGCTCGGCCGGGATTTCCGTCGGCGGCGGCGGCGGCGCAAATTGAAATTCCTGACGCGCGCCAATATATTCGCCGCGCGCCTCTAATGCACCCTCGGCCCCAGTCGATATATTCAATATCTTGCCGGACGAGGTGGCGGGAAGCTCGCCGCCGCCGAGATCCGGAGCGCCCGCCACTAATTATCGACGAATATTAATATTCAAGGATCGAGAGCGGCGGAAAACTCGAGGCGAGAATCAAGGGCGGAAGCGGAATGCCCGAGATGTTCGGAACGCTCCGGCCTGTTATGAGAATCTCTGGAGGTCGTAAAACGAACTGCGAATTCCTCGCGTCCCACGTCTTTTATTTCCCGTCGAGTCCCGCCAAGGATGCTCGGCTAGAGCGGGCGCGCTAAAAAATTAATTGATTTCTCTAATCCGTGGAGATATTTCGTGATGTGCTCCGAGAAAGATTTTTATGATGGTCTTTACATTAACTCGCCGGCTCGGCGTCTCTTTCCATCCCCCTGAAGGACGACGGCGTCGCGGACTTTATTTATTTGCGCGCTTCCGCCGGGCCGGCGTACATGTCCTGATTGCGAATGTCGGGCGTGCCGAGGCCGAGGGCCGGCTCCGGGGCACGGCACGGATACACTAAATATCGCTCGCCCGCCGCCCGTTAAGACTCGCCGGCATCCCCGGGCGAGGAGTTCGCAACGCGCGCGCGTCTCGTGATTTCCGCGTTTACGGCGCGATACAAACTGGGCACGTCCGGCCGGACAATCTTGGTTTACGGACCGGCGCCGTAGGTGGAGAAATGTCAAATCAGCCATAAATTTTATTTCTCCGGCGGGAGCCGCGCCGATTTTGCCAGAGATTACGCGCCCCGTCGACGATCGTGTTTTGCGATTCTTTAAACGGCGCCCGGGCGCCGGTAACGAGCCGCCCCGCGGAACGAAGTACGGTGCCCCGGCGCATTCCTTAAATTCCCGAAAAGTCATCAAGCTGAGTGCGCGCGAAATCCCGCGCGCGCGCGCGGGCCGAGGGTGTAGTCGCGTCGCAAACAACCCTCGGCGCAATAATCGTAAATTCTATTAAAACATAACCACGGCGCGAAATCTGCCGCCATTACGCAGACGCTTCCGCAGTCGTCTGCTTTATATTATCTGCCCCGGCGCCGCCGCCGCCGCCGCCGCCATTATCAACGCTCAATCTCACTGAGAGCCCGCCAGACCGGGGCCATAATATTCAATTATTTAAGTATATCGCTCGTATACGTCGTTTTTAAAGAAATGATTGCCGCCGCGCGCGGCGCAATGTATTTTTGATTTTCCACCCCGCGAGAGGGAAAACGCGCGCGCGTAATTGTGCGGGAACAATCCCGCGAAGCAAAACACACGCGAGTCGATGCGACCAATCGGGCGATCCACTTCGCCCCGCCAAATTTAGATTGGCCCCGTGGCCAAATATTTTCCTTGCTAACCCGCCGCGGCGGGATTAAAGTTTACACAGCGCGCGATTGATTCACTCCTCGTCCTCGTCCTCGTCCGCGTCCCGACGGTCCCGACGTCGGCGCGAGGAAATCAACAGCTCGAGGAGCGTCGCACATCTTACGGCGCGCGCTAGGTATTATCGATTGCTATCAGTTTTGCCGCAAACCGTGATTCGTCCCGCACGCGCGCGCGAGGCCCGCCCCCGCACCTCACGTTGCTATAGGAACCTTTCCCCTGCGTCGCGTCGCCGCCGCCGCCGCCGCCGCCCTCGGCGCGCCGAATCTGCGAGCGCGAGCGCTGATCGTGCGTCTTGTTTTCCAGGTGAGAAGCCGCACAAGTGCTCCGTGTGCGGCAAGGCGTTCAGCCAGTCGTCGAACCTCATCACGCACTCCCGGAAGCACACCGGCTTCAAGCCGTTCGCGTGCGACCTGTGCGGCAGGGCCTTCCAGCGCAAGGTGGACCTGCGCCGCCACAAGGAGACGCAGCACACCGAACTGCGCCCGATCGTCACATAGCGCCAGGACGACGCCGCCGAGGTCGCCGAGGACCGGCGGGAGCCGATCGCCCCGCCGCGGATGCCCGCCCCGGACGCGCCGCACTACCCGCCGACGCAGAGCTTCCACGCGTGGAGCTAGGCGCGACACTTTTCTGTGATGATCGCCGCGGTCGAAGGGCGCGAGAAGTAATTCTCCTTAATCGTTGAGGTGTTGAATGTGCAATTTTTATTATCTCTATTTATATTATATTATATCTACCCTTCCATTAGTGCAATTTTGTAAATAGCGAACGCCTCACCATCCCGAGATCCGCCACACCCCGTGGCACCACGAAGAAGTGCTCGTTGTATCTGTCGCTCTCTCTTTCTCCCGCTCTCTCCGAGTTGTAAATGTACCGTGTACAAAATCATTATGAGTGTAATATACGACCAAAGACGTTTCGGTTGATTCGATTGTAACTTGATTTAGGAGAAGATAACGCAATATACATATCAACAATGATGCGCGTCTTGTTATTGCACACGTTTCCTCCTCGGGGGTCGAAGGTAAGCGCGGGGGTGGGCGCGGCGGCGCGCGGGAAATGAATCCTTGCTCTAAACTAAAAGAGAATATGCACTTACTGCCGGCGAGCGCTCGCCGAGTTGGGATGCCCGCCGCGGCCGCCGCCGCCGCCGCCGCCATATCTTTATTTACGACGCGAACGCCACACGCCGCCTGCATACGAAAACACCCTCGGCCAAGGTAAGCGGCGAGCGCTATCTGTGTATGCGCTGATTGAACGTCTTGATTTTTAACCGGCGCGCAGCAAAGTAAGTTTGCAAAAAGCGAGGAAAATCTTGCATCCTTTTTATTCGCGGTTTTCCGCCAGGAAATCTTCCCGAGAAGCTGGAATGTTGCCAAGGATCCTAGGGGTTTATTAATTAATTATTTTAGTCGGTTTTCGATGATTTTTTAACTTTTCCACTAAAAATTACGAGCGGAAAATGGCCCAGCGTTTCTAAGCTTATTGATTGATGGGATAGGAGTTAGTTTTCGCCGAAAAGTTTGCTTACAATATCGCCAGACAGGAAGATTGAGCGGAAAAAGTTCGAAAATCGGATGATTTTGCTTGTTTTTTAACTTTGCGACTAAAATTTTCGGCTAAAAATGGTGCAACATTCTTATTTATGTGGAGATTAGATACAGAATTGCTTTCTTCCACGTTTACTAAAAGATTTACATCCTAGGATTAAAATATTCGAGTTTTTTGGGTCATAAAAGTTGAAAATTATTTTATTTTTCGATAAATTTAGTTTTTTTCGACAATTCCGCAGAAAATTTCAGAAAAAAACGTTAAAAAATATTGCATGCTCATAGACTAATATGTTAATAGTTGCTTTTTTCCAGAAATTTGTTGAAAATATCGCTAGGCCAGAAGATTGAGTGGAAAAAGTTTGAAAATTTGTGATTTTGCATGTTTTTTAACTTTGTGACTAAAATTTTCGGCTACAAATGATGCAACATTCTTATTGATGTGGAGATTAGATACAGAAGTAATATTTTCTGTGTTTCCTAAAAAATTAACATCTAGGATTCCAATAATCAAGTACTTTCGCTCAAAAAAGTTATTTGAATTTCCGACAAATTTACGATTTTGTATGTTTTTGCTACTATTCCGCAGAAATTTTCACAAAAAACGTTTAAAAATATTACACGCTCATAGACTGATATGCTGGCAGTTGCTTTTTCCCAAAAATTAACTGAAAATTTCACTACAGAGGAAGATTATGTGGAAAAGATTTGAAAATCGAATGACTTTGCCGTTCTTTAACTTTACGCCTAAAATTTTCGGCTAAAAATGATGCAACATTCTTATTGGCGTGGAAATTAGACATAGAATTGCTGTTTTTCCATGTTTCCTAAAAGATTGATATCTAGGATTCCAATAGTCAAGTACTTTCCGTCAAAAATGTTTTCACCCACAAAATTTTCCACACATTTACGATTTTGTATGTTTTTTCGGCAATTTCGCAGAAAATTTCCCAAAAAAACGTTTAAAATATTGCAAGCTTATAGACTGAGCAATTGCTTTTCCCTGAAAATTAACTGAAGATAGATTTGAAATTAAACAATTTTGCTAATTTTTAACTTTACGACTAAAATGTTCTGCCAAAAACTGTGGACAGCTACCACAGACGTAAAAATTGAATAAAAAAATCATAAAAAATATTACCAGCACGTTGATTCGTCAATTTGTTAAATTTTGGCTAAAAAATATTCCAGAAATGATAATATTGTTCATATGATATAACCTAGATTATTATTATGCACATTTTTCCAAACTCCCTTTCGTAGAGCTCGACGCGGTCATTAATAAATTACCTCGCAAGATATCAACAGACAGGAAGGCCGTCACGAGTGTAACTCGAACGTCCTCGCCGACAGGAGAGCGCAACAAATACGAGGACGGCGGCGGTTCGCAGTCTGTTCGCGCCGCCGCCGCCAGGATCGAGTTTCAGCACTCTCGTCCCAAGAAAGCGGGGGCCTGTCACATTCGCTGTCGCCTCGGCAAATCTTTGTCTACACGTCGCGCGATGTAGCTACAGCGGGCGCGCAAATCGCCCGTCCGTCCCGGACGTCCGGAACGGACATTTAAATATTTCGCGGGCGGGGGTGGGTGCCGCCCCGCGCGCAAAATGCAATTTGCGGAATTCATCCAAAACAAACTTACGCCACCAGACGTGTTTGTTTTGCGCAATTGCGCGCCGAACGCGAAATAATTTCATCCCTCCGATGACACTAGACGCCTGAATAATACATGCCGGCGGCGCTAATGCGTTATAAAATGTAACGCAAACAACGCGCGCGCATTTCCGTTCGCAGTTTGCGGGAAACGCGGGCGTCCGGTGCAAAGTGACACACGTCGCTTTTTCCGCAACATTTTATCGACGCTTTGATGCTTTGTGCGGCGCCGGCATCATGCATACACAGAGTAATGATAACAATTACGGCGTCACGTGACCCATAATTATCGCTCGTCGGTCGGCGGCGTTATAGGCCTCCCGGGAGCGGCGCGCGCCGCGGCCCCGGGTACGAGCGCGTCGCACGCGATCGCGCCGCCGCCGCCGCCTCCTCCTAACCTCGCCCGCCGTCCGACCGGCCGGCCGGCCCGAGTTGAGGCGAAATTCTTGCCGAAACAAAAAGCGCGCGCCGACGCCTAATTGATTAACGATTAAATGGCGCGCCTCGAGAGGACGCGCGAGAGGATAATGAACGGGGCGGCGAATGAATAAATTAGAATCCAGGTCGATATGCACTCCGCGACGGATATAAGTGATTGCTCGGCGAGAGGGCGCGCGGCATTAAGTGAATGCCGGCTCGGGTTTCGCGCTCCGGGGGGCCCTCGCCGCTCGACGGAGGCGGCGGCGGCGGCGTCGCCGCCGTCTTCGCTGAACTATGCGGCGCGTCTCCGCTCCACCCCGGGCGGAGCGCGCGCGCGCTCCCCGTCGCCGGCTCCTCCGCAGAATCCTAAATGAATTTACTATTCTCACCCTGTTTCCGGCTGTTCGCAACAATTTGTAATAGAGTCTGATTTGATTAAGAAACTCCATCTTGAGTTCTGCATTATATTGCCTTCAAACTTCGAGAATTTGAGCATTCCGGCAACAATTTACCTACCGAAAACTCGTTTCGTTTTTATTTCACTTTCGAGCACGAAAATACTTCGTACGAGGACAATGGGGCAGTTATCGTCGATCGGTTCGATTGCCTTAACATTCTATCAACGTCCGAGTGAGTGAAGTGAGGTTAGGATACCAAAATGGCCGACCAAGATGGCGGACTGTTGGAATTTTATGCGCAATTTGTCAAGCAATTAATAAAATTGTTTGTACTACGAAATATTACTCTAGCAGTCAAATTCTGTCAGAAGTTTGACCTGAAAATGAGGTTAGAGCAAGGTTACATACCGCATGGTGGAAAACTAACCTAAAATCGGCAATAAAGTGAGGTTAAATTAATGCTACACACAAAATGGAAGGATGCAAGATTCGAACTGGTCAAATATTCTAAGAACAATAGAAAACTCACCTAAAATCAGCCATTTTAACTTAAGACTTA